>RJWH01006963.1:0-46595 GCA_004363575.1 Solenodon paradoxus | reverse complement strand
CATGATCCACACTCCCGAGCCAGCAGGGCTCCATCACTGTCAGCCGCTGCCCCTTCCCAGTAAGGGTCCCACCTGGGACTCATCCCTGATGGACAGCTGGGCAGGGGAGGCCAGAGAAGCACAGGAGGAGCAGGGACGTGCCCAGGAGAGGTGGGCACAGAGCCCGGTGCCCGCCCCCCGCCTGACAGGGCACAGCCCCCGGAGGAGGCTGGTGCTGAGGGACCGGCTGTCAGGCCTCCGCAGGTCTGGTCACAGACACTGTGCTGGGACAGGGCTGTGCTGAAGGAACAGGAGGACACGTGGACTCAGTGGAGCCAGAGCGGGGCTCGCCTGGCCGTGTGCGCAGACTGACCGTCACCCCGGAGTGTGGCCTTCCCTCCAGACGTCATGGCCTCACGGCTTAGCCCACCCCACCCAGACCCCGGCCCTCAGTGGCATCCTGCAGGGGCCGCATCCACACCAGGCCGTCCGCACTCATGTTGGTCTCTTGTCTGACACTTGTGGGGGCCGCTGGGGAGGCTGGGGGGTCAGTCAGCAGAGGAGGGGTCAGTCAGACATGGGTAGAATCTTTATTGAGTTCAAAGGTCTTTTAACCAAATTGTTTTGGGGACAATCACTTTTATGGAAGCATAAATTACACAGAGCAAAACATCTTTTAAAGTACATAGCTCCATTAGTTCTGACAAATATATACAGTTCTGGGGTTCCACCTCCATGGAGACACACGACATTTCCATCATCCTATGACATTACCTTCTCCTCCTTTGAAGTAAAACTTCCCTCACCTCCAGCTCTGGGAAACCGCTGGCCTAATTCCTGTCTCGATAGTTTTGCCTTTCCCAGAATGACATACAAATGGGATCATAGATGTATATGACCTTTTGTGTCTGGCTCCTTTCACTTAGCTTAATGCTTCTGAGATGCATCCATGGTGGTCTGTGTGTCAGCAGTTCCTTCCTTCCTGTGAGTGCTAGTTCATTGTGGAGACCTGCTGCCTCGAGTCTGTCCCTCTGTTAGTCTATGACTGTTACAAGCAGAGTTCTTGGGGCTATTCATATGTCTGTATATAGACTCATGCTTTCCTTTTCTTTTTTTGTAGCTGCCCAATAGTGGAATTACTGGGTTGTATGGAAAAATGTGTGCCTAACTCTATGAGAAACTGCTGAACTGTTTTTCGAAGCAGCTGTCTCATTTTGCATACCCCGCAGAAGTGTCTGAGACTTCTGATTGCGCCACGTCCTCTCCTCAGCATTTTGATCTCTTTAGTTTTAGCCCTTCTAGTGGGTCTGTAATGATGTCTCATTGTAGTTATAATTCGCATTTCCCTGAGCATCTTTCATGTGCTTATGAGTCATCTGTTTATCTTCTTTAGTGAGGTGTCTTTAAAACTTTGCCTGTTACTAATGAATGTTTTTGTTGTCTTCTCATTGAGTTGTAAGGGTTTTTGTACATTTTGGATGCCAGTCTTTTTATAAGATATCTGATGTGCAATTTTTTTTTTCCAGTCTGTGGCTTGAATTTTGTCTTTTTCAGAGTATCTTCCAAATAACAAATACTTTGAAATTGTGTTGATGACCTGTCTATTTTTTTTTTTTTTTCTTTTAAGGTTGGCTTGTTTTTTGCCCTTAAAAATATGTACCTGATTCATGGTCACAAAGATTTCTCTTATTTTCTTCTAGAAATGTTTTAGCTCTAGCGCTTATATTTAGGTCTATAACTTAGAGTGAGGATGTTTGTGTGTATTCTGAGAGGAATGGGTTGAGAGTTTTTTGTTGTTTTTTTTCGTATATGAATATTCAGTGAGTCTAGCACCATTTGTTGAAAAGACTGTTCTTTCTATTTAAATTACACTGTTATTGTTATCAAAAATCAACTGGCCGTGTATGTGTAGATCTATTTCTCAACTCTAGTCTGTTACATTGACCTCTAGAGCGATCATCTAAGCTTACATTAAAAAATGCTTTCAGCTTTATAGGGTTGTAATTGATGTGAAAATGTGCAATTTTAAGTTTTCGAGTCTGGATTCCTTTTTTGAGCCTCTGGAGATTAATCCTCTTTCAACCTCTTCAAGTTGTGGGCCTAATTTCCTTGTTTGTGAAACTGCACAGGTGAAAGGTTAGAGAAGCCAAACTTGCATCTAGTGCTTGGAGGAAAAGAGAGGAAAGTGGAGGCTGGACCAGTGGTGCTGAGCCTTCATCCATTCTCTGACACTCCCTACGATTTCCAGAGGCCACTTCTTGGTCCGTGTCCTGTATCCCATCCACAGTGCCTTTACCAAATTATGCGTCAAAGCTCAGTGCAGATCCCACTTCACAAAGGAAGTCTTCCTGTCCTCAGACATCCCTTCTCAGAACTCTGATCATTCCAGATCACACATATAACCCAGTGCTGTCTTCCCAGCTCAGTCACGTCTCTGCAACAAGATGCTGAGACTCCCGAGGCCAAGACCTATGTCCCCTGCTCCTTTGAATACATCACCAAGACTCAACAGCCAAACTTTCCCTCTCCCCCTTCACACCCACTTTCCCTCTTCACCTACCTCAGACGCCAACCCAAGCAGATCTTGTGTTTCCTTACTCGTCCATTTATGAGCTCTTGAGTTTGTTATTCTTCAGATGTGCATGCCTTTCCTTTCATGTCTGACTGTCTAAACCTAGCCAATCTTCAAGGATATCATAAGCCCTGTCACTCTCTGGGCAAGTAACTTCCTTTCCCTGAGTCCTTGTGTCTTCACTGTAAAATGAGAAGTTGATAGTAACCACTGTGAAGAGCTGCTGAAAAATCTAACAGGGAGATGTGAAAAAGATAATGACAAAACAAATTAGTATATGCCATCACATTTGAAACTTAGATTAAATGGATTTCTTCCTTGATAAAGTATAGCTTCTTCAAATGACTAAAAAGAAACAAAAGTCTTCATAGGCCCACGTTAATGTAAATAAATGGAATGAAAATTTGAAGTTGTCCCGTACGGAAAAGTGCCAGGCCTGGATTGTTTTCCAGATGACTTCCATCAGACTTTCGGGGAATATTCTGCAACATTCCACAAATTAGAAAAAAAGAGGATAGTTCCCAGTGAATTTTATAAGACTATTGTAAGCTTGATGCCAAACATCAGGCTGGGGTGTTACAAGAAAGCAAGATTGCAGTTCAGATGTTTCTCATAGTCAGAGTTGTGAAAGTCGTACCCTATTACCTTACTGAAAAAATAGCCGTGCATCCTGACTGCATTCGGGTTATCTGATGATCCTAAAGATCAACTAAACCAAGAAAAATCTTTATGTGATTTTTGCCACATTAACCAGTTAATTTCAATAAATACCTCTGGGAAATTTAAAGCCTATTTCTTTAAAAACCCATTTTTAGCAAACTAAGGGAATATTTTGTCTGATAAAATGTATCTCTCAAAGCCTATAGGACAGGCTGAGATGTAGAATTTTCTCTAAAATCAAGAAAGCAAGACATATTGGCACCTCACACCACTTTTACTCAATATTGTATTGAAGATCCCCACCTCTCAGCCAGGGCCAGTGCAATAAAGAAAGAAAGTGAAACGAAAGGCTCATGAATAAGAAAAATAGATTCATTATTCTAAGATCCTTTGCTGCACTCCTAGAAAATCCAAAAGACTCTACAGGCAAATTATTAGAATTGATAAGACACTCAAAGTGTATAGATGTCAGATCAGCATAAAAAACATGATTTATATTTCTACTTACTAGCAACAGAAGTCATAGTTGAAAATATACCATTTATAAGAACATGTCAACAAAAACGTTCAAGACATTTCTAAAGAAAATTATTGACTGGTATTCAAGTTCTAGAGAGAGAGAGAGAGAGAGAGAGAGAGAGAGAGAGAGAGAGAGAGAGAGAGAGAGAGAGAGAGAGCATATTAACAATAAAAATACTTGATGTTGTCAAAGTGACAGATCTCCTTAAAGAGTTCTACAGATTTAATAAAATTTCAATCAAAATCCCATGGCATATATGAAGGAACTTGACAAACTGATTATAAAATTCATAAGAAAACGAAGAAGAAGAAAGCAAGGCAAGCTTGAAGAATAAGAAAGCAGGAGGCTTGTCATTTTAGGTATCCAGACTTGTGAAGTCACGGTGATTAGGGTGAGTGCCCTGGGAGGGAGTGGAGTGCCATAGCAGACTCCCTGGCTGGGGAAGTTGGTATCAGATGGAGTTGTGGCTAGAAACCTGGGGCAGAGAATGAGCTCTACTGCGACCATCGGTTATCCACACGGGAAAGAAAATCACATCTCCAGCTCAGCACACTACAACAATCAGTTCCAGCTGGATAAAGACTGGAAAGTGAAACATAAAGCCTTAAAGAATTTAGAGGAAAATATAGACTCTTTTAATGATCTTGAGTCAGGAAGGATGTCTTTCCTCAAGCTCTGAAAGTGCGAACCACACAAGGGAAGAAAAAAAATAGACAGTCGACTAAATGAAAATAAAGACTTTTTATCATCCAAAGAGGACAAATAAAGTGAAAAGACAAGTCTCAAATGGGGAGAAGATATTTACAGTACAGAACCGCTAAGTGGGGGCTAAAATCCTGTATGGAGAAAGGACTCGTGAAACTCACAGGGTAACAGCCCGCCAGAGAGAATGAGATTAGACACAAACAGGCATCTCGCAGAAGAAAGTTGAAGGCCCAGAATCATTGGAAAATATGTTTAGTTTCATTAGTAATCAGGAAAACAAAAATTGCAAACATAGAGATGATGTCACCATTTCACTTCTTATTCTTGTAGACACACAGAAGCAGAAAGGCTTGTGCACTAGGCGGGTGGCTTGGTCCTGCGCAGGTGAGCGATCGGCTTGCCCCACAGGACAGCAAAGCCCTTTAAAAGACACCCTGGGGACTCTCGTGCAGGAGTGTTTGTGACAGCCTCATGTCTAAGAACGAACAGCAAGGAGAACACACAAGCAAGACAATGGATGTTCACAGAGGGTTGGATGGATCTACATATTGTGATAAATGCACACGACGAAATCCCACCCGTCAGAGAAAGGGATGGCTAGGGCACATGCATCCACATGGAAATCTCTAGAGATGCCACTGAGGGGGAAAACCAAGCCAGAGACATGTCCACCCATCATTGTTAAAAAGGTATAACAGGTAAGACTACACAGCGCTTTGCTTGGTGGTGGTTCAGACCTGTGTGGTCAAGTGACAAAGAAAAGACAGATGATATGAACATGGAGTGGGGGACAGTGGCCACCTCTGGGGGACAAATGGTGGGGGATGCAGTGGGGGTTGGTCCCTGGGGCATCCGTGCCCTTGGGCACCTCTGCAACCCAAGCTCTGAGTCATGGCAGTTTATTTTACTGGTCTTCTTCCTCGCGCATGTATTTGTCACACACACTTTTTACAAAATGCTTCATCACACAAGGCGAGTGAGTGACGTGCTCTAGGCCAAGCTGCCAGCACCGGACTGGCACAGAGGAGCCAGGCCAGGTTGGCCGAGGACCCTGGGTGAGATGAGCAGGGTGCCCTTGGCTGTGTCACCAGGGCCTCCTCCGTCCCTGCCTCCACTGTCTTCAGAAGGGTAGGTTTCTAAGGCCTCAAATACCAGCAGTGCCCCACAAATCCAGCTCTCCCCACCCCCTCCCACGCCCACCCTGACTCAGTCTCCTCTCAGGGCCCCTGCAGGGCCTCATCCCCACTGCAGGGACACCGACTGGGCACCAGTCCTGTGAGCCTTCACGCCCTGATCGGGAGCACAGGTTCTGCGGTCAGGCCTGGGCACGGTCACCCCGCTACACATCAGCCAAGTAACGCACGCAAGTCACTTAATTAACAGTTCCCTCATCCCTGAAAGGGACTCGGAGCTGCTCCACGGGTCGGGATCCAAGAAGGAAGCGGTCCCTGACACATCCAGGTGCCTGAGCGGTGCCTGGCTCACAGCAGGAGCTCAGTAACTAAGGTCCTGATGGGCGATGTGTGCAGCTCCCGGCAGAGAAAAATCATTCATCAGGTGATGGCTCTATGTGTTCTGTGTGGAGCAGCCGTGCAGGGCGCAAGGCAGGGAATTCAAGTCTCATGCCCTGTGGGGGCCTCCTCTCCCCACAGCACCCCTGAGCCACCATACTCCCAGCTCTCTCCTGCCGGTGCCAGGCCTCAGGAGGGGGCCCTGGCCAGTTCTCCTCCTTCCCTGGCTCCTGCTTATCTGCTCCTGGCAGCCCGGAGCCCTGGTGCCCAGGCCCCCACGTCTGCCAGCCTGGCAGTAGCAGGGGCGACTGAAGACAGAGCCCAGGTGGGGAGAGGGTGGGCGGTTCAGTCTCTGTCTGCCTGGGTGACCGTGGCAGGCCCACGTCCCTCTAAGCCTCAGCGTTACTGCCTGCCCCCCACCCCATCGAGACACTGGGACCACAGTGTCCTGGAGCTGACCAGTGTGGGGCAAGCAGAGGGGTCTCAGGAGGTCCCACCGGTTCCAACTGGAGGCTCAGCCTTCAGCGGCTCCACGTCCCGAGCTCCCAGAGGATGTACAGTCGGTATTTTGAAGACAAGTTCTGTTGCTTTAAAGAGATTTGAAATCTACTGGACTAGATGTCCTTGACCCACCTGGCATTCTCATGTTTTGGACTCTGAGCCTTTAAGTCTAAATTCTGAGATCCTGAGAGTCCCAAATCCTGCTTATGAAACTTTAGAAATCCATGATTATGAATCCCAGATTCTCAGGTGTGCTGGGCACATGGTACCTGCTGCAAAATGCACTAGTAAATGCCTTTCCACTAGAACAGAATTCTTGCTAAGTGCGTTCCCTGGGCTGTACCCAGGCCTCCCCTTTTGCAGAGTCTCTGGCTTCCTGTCACAGGTGTCACTGGCAGGTCAACACTCAGGCTGGACCTGACCCTCAGGGGAGGGGTTGGTGGCCATCAAGAACCTCCTCCCTGACACTCTCACTCACAGGAACCCCCTGCTGTCCTCAGCTGCACCTCTTTTCCCACAGAAGGCTGGAGGCTTGGCAGCACATCAGCTCACCCCATGCAGATGATGACAAAGATGGTCCCCCAAAGAGAATGAGGTTGAGACAATTCCCACCCCCACAGATGTCCAGGATCAGCCCATCTCCGCTGAGCACTGGGACACTTCCCAACCTCCAGTGTCTGTGTGTGTCCTTACAGGTGCTTGGAGTGTGCAAAGTGGGGTGAAGGGCAGGGGTGATGGAAACCACCATCCTGCCTGCCTGTTAGCTCTTAATCCCCTGACCTGAGCTCAACAGATGGTGCCCCTAGACCCCAGCAAGCGCCCTGCCTTTCACTCAGCCCTGTCTCCTCACCTTCCTCTTATCATGCCATCTAAACTCCCACCTTAGTTTGTGAGGTTTCCCTGCCAAGATCTGCTCCCCTTTTCTCCCTTCCTCCCTGTCCAAGTCCTCCCCTGGTCTAGCGGGAGGCCTGTGGAGGGGACGCCTGGAACTCCTGTCCCACATCTTTACCTCCCGGGAGGTGTGGCAAAATTATGTTGAGGACCCCAGTTCCTTAGTCCAGAAGACATAGCATAGGTTGAAGTCAGAACAAAATGACTTGGTTCTGTGACAGAGCCGTGGGTTCTGTGAGGGAAGTTGCTGGCTGGACAGTCAACCTTACCCCACCTGCCTGGTGAAGAAGGAAGAGGGAAAAAGGAAAAGAATAATAAACAAAACGGAAAGTTTGACAAGCATTTCCTGATTTCCCCTAAAGGCGCTCTTCAAGGTTAGTAAAACTTGAACTAACCCCTCGCTGCTCTTGATCTACAGATAATGCCCAGAACCACTGGGCCAGAATGACCTAGAGACATTACAACGTCTTCTGCCACGTAGATGGAGCCAGATCTCATACCTGAGGGCCTTTGTTCCGCTGAAAGCAGGACCTGCCACTTCCTTCAGTCCTTGCGCGCACCCCAGTGAAGACAAGTGTAGAAAGCATCCCTCTGCAGCAGCGGGCTATAACTCTGACTCCACCCATCAGCCACCTCTGACAGTTCTGCCCACTTGGCGTCATTTTCCTTAGAAACTGCTGCTCAGTCACGTCGCTCCCCATTGTTCTAGAAAAATAAAACCACGCCCCCACCCCAGATCCAGGGGTGCAAAAATCCCCAGCCCTGCAGCCCCAGGTACAGAGATCTGTTCTGGGGTGGGTGTGGTCAGAGACGGGAATGGCAGCTGCAATGATGATTTTATTTGGGAGCAAGAGGGGCAGGCAGGAATGAAGGCAAATAGGCAGGAAGACAGAGGAGGAGAAATTTAATCTAGTTAGTCTTTCATGCTGTTTCCTCCCCACTCCACCCACCCAGGTTAGGAATGTGGGTCCTTGGACTTTGCAATCCCTCCTCCAGAGCTGCAGACTTAGTGTCTGAGCCACCAGGGTGCACCCTGAATGCTGATTCTGTGCAAACAATGGAATGGAAGGGCGTGTCTAGGGAGAAACCAGCAACACACGGCATTTGAGTTGATTCCAGCTTTTGGCTAATACAAATAAAACAGTCACTGATGAAGGACATGATTTTATTCCTCTAGGGAAAATAACTAAGGTGGAACCACTAAGTCAGAGACAAGGTCGATGTTTAACTTCAGGAGAAACTGCCAAATTGTTTTCCGAAGCCACTACACCAGGCTCCCTTCGCCCCAGCTGTGCAGAAGACCCGGGGTCTTCACGGCCTGGCCGGTGCTCGGTGTGGTCAGTCTCACTGATTTTCGTCCTTCTGGTGGGAGGACAGTATCTGTTATGGTTTTATTTGGCATTTCCCTGATAGCTAATAATATTGTCTGTCTTTTCATGGGTACTGGCCATCATAAATCTATTGTGGTGTATTCCTTGGAGTATTTTGACTGTGTGAATTGCACTTTTCATAGGGAAGTCTTGTACAATTTTTGGGTAGAATCTCTTTATTTTGAAGGTTTGTTATGATAATAATTAGTATTTTTATTTCACTTGCCATTTTTTGATTGGTAGTACATGGAAATACAACTGCTGTATATATGAGCAAACTAGCACATCCTCATCCAGGCTGGCAGTAAACAAGCATTTATTTGAGCATTCAGATCGCTAGGTGTGATGCCACAGGAGACGGGAGGATGGAGGGAGAGGACTGCTGTTTTCACGTTCACAAAAAGAGGGTGATAGTAGTTGACACTATATAGCATCTAGTGGGTGTCAGACACTGTGTTTAGCATCTGTATATATATTTGCAAACACACTTATATTCACTCATTTAATCCTTAGAACCACCCCATGAGGCAGGTGCAACCATTATTCTATTTCATACGGGGAAACTGAGGCACGGAGTGCTGTGGAACACTATAAAAGTCACCCAAATTGCCTGAGTTCAAATCCAGCAGGCCTGGCCTTCTAGTCTGTATCCCCAGTCCTGATGATGTCTTGTTTCAGTATGTCCTTGAGGATGCCTTTGAAGGTCAAGTGATATATGCCTGGAAAGGACTGAGCACCGTCCCAGCACACAGGCTGAGCTCACTAACCCAAGGTGCCAGCTCTGCCACTGGGAGAAACAGAGGCGACTGAATCAGACGAATAGCTGAAGGGCTTCCCAATTCTGTGGGGGAGGACAGAGGCGTGGACAGTCGCTTACGGCGAGGAGAGCTGGACTGGAGACCTCAGGGGCCATGGAGGTGAAGGAGGGGAATGGAGTTGGAGGAGCGTGCAAAGGCTGGTGGGGAGGCGGGTGTGGTGGGAGCAGCGGGAGCCTGGGTGGGGAGCAGTGTGACCGAAGTAGGGTTCATTTAAGGAAAGGCCACACTAGACTGAAGGGGTGGGCTTGGCATCCAGCCCTGGGGAGACCAGTGGTAGGGGCTGGGCTCATCAATGGCTGTCCATGCCTTACATGCCATGAGCCTGGGACCCCCGTGAGAGCAGCAGGGATGTGGGGAGAGCCCTCCTCCCTCTTACTGAGCCCTCCCCACTGGAGGCAGCATCTGTTGACACATTCTGCAGCTGCCACATCTGGGGTATGGGGCGGAGCATGCCCCATGTCCCAGCTCCCACCCCAGAGGCTGTTCTAGTCCATTAAGTGATGCAGCAGCCTCATTTGGGGAACTCCCAGCTCATTAGCTGGTGAGGAGGCAATGAGGGAGGGAGGACTCTGCAGGCAGAGTCCTTGCCCCTGACTCCCCACCTGAGCTCCCGGAGGCCTGGAGAGGGCAGCAGGGAGCAGGCCCGAGACCCGCTCTGTGCCTGCAGTAGGCTCGGCAGAACTGTGTGCAGCTGTTCAGGATGTGAGCCCCACCAGGCTGCCCTGGCTGATCCCTTTGCCCCTTCAAGGTAGGACTGTGGTATGCTGGCTCTAAGGAGGCAGGCTGAGGGCCCTGGGCTGTGGAAACAGAAGAGAGGGGTGGGGCCAAGAAGGCTTCCCCGCTGGCCCCACATGTCCCACCTTTTCATGGCTCTTCTCCCAGGCTGGGCAGTACGGCCTCCGATGCCTCCCTGAGGTGGACAGAAAGGGCTTTGGCGAGGCCTGTGGAAGGAGTGCCATGATGGTTAGGCCCGGGGTGATGCTGGCTCTGGGTGCCAGGTCTCCAGCTACCACTTTCCTGTGGTGGGAGAGAGGGTGGAGAACTCAGGAAATCTGAGGAAGTGGACTCTCTCTGGCCCCAAGTTGACAATGCCCTCAGTGTGCTTGGGCCCCTTCTTTGAGACCCTAGTCAGGCCCTTAGTGCCTAATTCACGCTCCTCCTCATCTCTGGTAACTGAAATAAAAAGGTCTCAGAAATTGGGGCAGGGCAGAGAGGATGCCCTTCCCTGGGTTGGTCCCGCCCTCGACCAGCCAGGATTGCTGGCTGTCACAGCTCGGTGGGAGCCCTCAGCCCTGTGCAGTGATTAGTTCTCCTCTCGATCCCTTCACACCAGCATCCCAGTAACTCGTCTCGAGTCTCCCCATGTCTGCTGGGGTCCTTAGGAGACACAGCGTCCCCGATGCTCTCAGTTTGATTCAGGAAGGTTGTAAACAGTTCCCAGAAAGGAGGGAAACCAGCGTCTCCAGGGCTGTCAGACGTCATCTTGCTATGCAATCAGGATATACTTCTTATTTTTGTATAAATAAGCAGGACAAAGCTAATTCATATATTTTCTTTCCCTTTTCCTTCTTGGATAGCAGTGGGGATCCTTTTGTTCCATGATGAACCAGGTTTCATTGAGGGTTTAATGTTGGCGGTGAGAGTTCATGAGATTTGCTAGCAGAGATGGCCAGGCCTGTTAAGGGTATTTCTCCTGGTTAATGACACACTAACCTCCTGGACCAAATGTCTCTGAATAAACAGGGTTTGGGGAAGACCCATTACCCACCTGTCCCAGTTATGACTCCAGACATACCTCGGAGAGTCTCCAGGTTTGGTTCCAGACCACTGCAGTAAAGCCAGTCGCACACTAGACTGAGGCATACACGTTTCTGTGTTTCCCCGTGTCTCTAACAGCCATGCTTGCAGGATGCCGTGGCCTGCTGAGCATGCGATAGCGTTGTGTCCAACAAAAGTCTACATAACTTACTTAAATGTGACACAGAGACACGAAATAAGCACATATAAGCTATTCCAATAAGCTGTTGGAAACACGGCATTGATAGATTTGCTCCACGCAGGGTTGTCAGAACCGTCGATTTGTGGAAATGTGATACCTGGAAAGTTCAGTAGGCCCGGGTGTGCAAGCAATGAAGACGGGAGCAGACTGGGGCTGCTGAGCTCCCTTCTCCTTGCACTCCAGGGACGTCGCTCCGAGGGGAGAGGAGGCCCCCGGAGCCCCTCAGGTGTGTCGGCCTGGGGAGGGGCCCTCTGCTCATGGGTCAGAGTCAAGGTCACTCACAATTCCTCTACTGGGCTACTGTTTCTTGGGCACCTACGATGTGTCAGGGGCTGTACATGGATTTTCCATTTAAGCTTCACAGTGATCCTATTCACAGAGGAACTGAGGCAGGCCTGTGTGCAGGCTCTGGGTTAGGTGCTGAGAGGGCGGGCGCGGATCTGACAGGAGGAAAGGGAGCCCCAGAGATTGCAGGGCTAGCTCAGGTACCCCAGTTGCAGTTAAATTGGAAGCCAAGTCTGTGGCCTCAAGTCTCTGCTAGTTCTACTCCTCGTTGCCATCTCTTTGGGGGCCTCGGTTTGCCCAGCTGTGGAATGGATTCCAGAGGTGGGACAGAGTGAGTATGAAGAACATTTAGGCTTTAAAAGGCGTTCTTTTAAGAGGATGTGCCTAGAAGAGCAGATGTGGATGGGAAGGGCGGCATCTGGGCCCAGATGCTTGGAGGCCCAGGAACAGGAGTCTCAGGTCACCAGCAGCAGGGCAGTGGTCAGACCTGGGGAGGCAGCGCAGTCCATCCTGTCACTTGAGACACAGGGCAGCATCGGAGTCCTGGAACCTCCTCTTCCCAAAGCCTCCTGAGGGGAGGTGACCTCTCGTGAGGGACAAACCCTACAGGAGAGGACTGCACCCCTTCTCAGCCGGGTCCCCTTCCGGATCCCTCAAGGGGATCCTGTGTGAGGGTCCCTAGTGGGGACTCTTCCTTGGTCTAAGTCTTTGCAATGCCAGGGGTAACAACTGGGGAGTGGGTGGCATTGGGGACAGGTCAGGGTCCCCAGGAAGTAGGCAGCTACCAATTTGTTGCAGGAATTGCCCAGCTTTTCTTGTAAAGACGGATATTCAATGTTAGGGTTGGTGGGTCAAGAGGCAAATCAAGGATATAAGGAAGGTATTTATGTCTCCAGCCAGCAAGCAAAGTTCCACAGCTTTTAAAAGGATGCAGCTCACAACTTCTTGAGCGACACTTGAGACTGACTTTCGTGGAATATTCACCTATCAGGAAAGAGTATTCTGATATTTTTTTCAATCATTGAAAGATGTCGAAGCCATTCTTGACTCATGGACCATACAAAAACAGGTGACAGAGAGCTGTGAACCGCAGACCCCTGCTGTATTGTCCCTCAACCCTGGGATCAACCCTCACCGCGCCCCCAACCCCCAGTCTGAGCTCTTCCCGGCGGCGAGGACTTGTTAGACTTTGCCAGTAGAGGGCGCTGGAGCGACACTGCGGTCTGGGTGCTGACCCGTCAGCTGTTTCCTTGTCTCTTCCCGGGCAGGGGGAGTGTGGAGGGGCATCCGGGGGAGTGTGGAGGCTCATCCAGGGGGGTGTGGAGGGGCATCCGGGGGGAGTGTGGAGGGGCATCCGGGGGGTGTGGAGGGGCATCTGGTGGTGCTTTGCCCAGCTGCTCACCCCATGGGCGTGGCACCTCCTGGAATTAGGGCTCATTCCGTGTCCCCTGCCCACCTCACCGCCCCCGGCAAGGTGACCCTGATGGTCTGGTTCTCCGGATTCCTGCCGTGCCTGGTTCACTAGTCTTGCTGGCCTGAGCCCACTGGCATCCACTCTTGCCGAACCTAGAAAACTTCTCTGCAGTCCGGGGCCTGTAACCACACCTTCTCCTTCAAGGCTGAACCACAGCCTTGGGGAGCCCCCAGCTGACACCCAAGGCTGTCCGGCCTCATCTCTAAGGCCCGGTCCAGGTTTCTCTGTGCATCTTTATGATTGTCCTAGCAGAGTGTATGCATTCTGTATACAGCACATCTCCTATTCAAACCACTGTGTGGTCTCTGTCTCTAGACTGAACTCTCCCCCATAGGGTCTCCGAGAAGGCCCCCTGGTCACCCTGGGAAGAACCCCGATCCCTAGTCTAGGACTGGGTCAGTCCTGGCCCTGTCCCTGATGGGCGGTGGGATTTAAGGTTCCTGACCGCGTGACTGGGTCTCAGCTCCCTTTGCCAGGAAACAGGAGAACAGTTCCCACCCCCTGGGGTGTGGGGACATGGCAGGGGACCCATCAGAGCTGCAGACCACAGGGGTCTGCTGTAAGCATGGTGAGAGCTACATAAGGCAGGTCTGTGCGAGCCCATCACAGGGCCTGGTGGGAAGCAGGAGGCTCCAAACACAATGGCCCCCCGTTTCAGGCTGGCTCCTCCCTCAGACCCCACCTTCTCCCCCTCAGCCATGGGGGCTGGGAGCTGCCTGTGTCACGCCCTGTCTGTGTTGTTACTATAGCAGCCGCCTGGGCTCCCTGGCGGGAGTGGAGACAGTCAAAGTGCTAAGGAGGCTGCAGGCTCTGATCTGTCCCTGGAAGGCTCCGCTTCAGAAGGCGACTGTCCAGCTGGGGCCGCTGTCTGGTCCTTGAGCCCAAGGTCCGTCTTGCCTCGGCTGGTGGGTGCGGGGCGCCCTCTGTCCCCACCTGGCTGGAGGAGGCTGGGCAGCAGCATCCAGAGATGCTCCGGTCGCTGGGCCCCGAGGGCACACAGGCAGCTTGATGGGTGCCCTTGACCCCCCGGGCCTGAGTGACTCCCCTCCTCTCGGTTCAGGCCTCTGCGCCAGAGGATTTAGGCTGTCACCCTGTCCCTCTCCTCCAGGCTGGAGGTGCAGCCAGTGGCCGCCTCTCCCCCAGGCAGCCCCCTGCTGGAGGTGGTAGTGGGGTGAGCACTGCAGGGGCCGTGAGGTGGAGGGTGAGGACACCGGGCACCCCTGGAGGCTCTCTCCTGCCACTTGGGGCCTGATCTGGTGATGGGGCAGGAGACACAGAGAGATGAATGATTGTGGGCTCCTGGATTCTGCTCCCATTGCTTGTTTTCTTTTGATTTTTTTCTGGGTGAGCTGTGTCAGAAGATTTCCACTGGCAACAGAGAATGCAGCCAAGTAGCTCCCAGCAACACACCTTGGCGGCCTTGGGTCTGGTAGCTGGAGGTGAGAAGCCTGGAGGAGTCCCCGCCCTGCTGGGGAGCTGTTCTAGGGGGTTATGGGAAGAGGGGTCCCCAAAGGGCTTATCTCTGCCAGTAGGTTCCCAGGCTCGGGTGGAGGTGGGGAGGCCTGGGGATGTTGGGCCCTGGAGCCTAGATGGGGTGATGTGTGAGCCAGGTGAATAGGAGTGTGGAGTCAGGGACTCCCCAGGACCCACAGGTGGGCTGAGGAGCCAGCAGGTCACCAGCCCAGTGTCCTCCCTCTGCAGATGCTGGAGTGTGAAGGGGCGCTTGGGGACCATCCTTCTCTCATATAGCCAAGTTTTTCAATGCTCCTTTATGATGTCTGTGGCACACAGAATTGTGGGGTCAGAGCATCTTTCATAGACTCGAAGCTGCCTTAATGGACTCTTTGAATCGCAGAATCTGAGAGTCTTATCCTTTCACCAAATCCTAGAATTATAGGATCACAGATGCATTCATAGCCTCACAGTCCCAAAGAGTCTGAGAATTAAGGAAGTGCTTGCAAAGACTTGCAAACACATTCACAGCGTGTTTGGCCCTTAGAAATACATGGTGATTCAGAGAAAAGAGCTCTTGGTGCAGTGTCCCCAGTAGTGCAGGACGCCCCCTCTTCACTGTCCTGGAGCAGTGACTTGGATGATTACAGGGAAGGGTGCCCCGTCCTGCAAAGGGAGCCTGTCTCATTCAACTCTTCTCTTCTCCTCCCTCCTCCTTTCCTCCCCTCAACTCCCTCTCCTTCCTCCTTCCTTCCCCCCACCCCCAGGCCCAGGGCACCTGTGGTCCTGTAAGGGGTGATGGGTGCTGGAGGGATTCTAGGCAAACTGACTTCACCCCTGGTGTGGGGTCTCCTGAACCCTGTCCCCAGGCTCCCCTCTGGGTCCACCTGGCACCCTCCTTTCCTTGAAATTCTCGCTTTGCCTGGTGGGGTCTTTGCTACCTGCTGAACAGGTCCCCCAGCATCTCCCACGCTGAAGTCCCTTCAAAATAAATCCACCCCCTGGAAAATTCCTGTTTTCTAGAGAGCAGGGAGATGTTAATTACCACCAGAGCCTTGTCTCTTTTGAAAAATCTCCGTCTTGGAGTCCATCAGTAAAGGAACAAAATCCTAATTAATTTAAGACAACACCTTTCTGAAATTGTGTTTTGTTTTTTTTTCTCAGACATTATAACCAGCAAGGGTGGGTGAGAGAAAGAGGAGAGGTGAGAAAAGGAGGGGAGAAGAGGGAAGAGGAGGGGAAGGGAGTGGAGGGGAGGGAAGGGAAGGAAGAGGGAGGGGAGAAGAAAAGAGAGAAGCAGCCCTTCCCCTGGGGGCGATGCAGAGGCTTTGAGAGCCCAGCCAGGTCCTGGGTGATGCCTGGGAGGGGACAGCAGGTGAGACAATACAACCTGCAGAACTGCAGCTCAGATCCCTGATCGCTGGTATCTGGGCACCGTCCACTCCTGTGTGGTGGGGCAGAGTTGATTTGTTCCCGGAAAATGGAAGTCGAGCTCTCCATGTCCCACGTACAAATCCAGCCAGCAGGTGCGGCTGTGCCTCCCGAGCAAACGCTTGGCTTCCAGCCGCTGTGGCGCCAACAGGGGCCACTGGAAGCTCCATCGTGGACATGATGGTGGCTGGCTCCAAGACTCAGGGCCTCCTGGTGACACCGGTGATGTAGGCCTCCTCGACTCTGTGTTGGCAACTGGCATCTGATGGAGGGGACTGTCCTGGTCTCCCTGGCTTGTGGATGGCAATGGAGCTCACAGCAGGGTGACCTGGGATCTCAGCTCCTGCTCCAGAGGGACCCACGTCCTCTGTAGCCTCCATCTGAGAATCCACCAGCACCTCTGTCCCTGTCACCATGGTGACACCATGCTCTGCTCCTCTTCCCGCTGTCACTGTTCTGTCCTGCGGCAGTCACACAGGTGTCCCGGTTGGTCATGCCCAAGTGGGGACCCTTGTGCCAAGGGGCTGGTCCTCCTGCCGTCTAGTGGGACAGGGCTCTGCACAGAAGTGGGGGAGCTCTCTCCCAGTTCCATGACTCGATTTCTCTACTGGGCACTGAGCACCTAGCAAGTGCCAGCTCCTGGGTCAGTGAGGCTACACAGATGAGTAAACACAGATTTAGAGTTGGGGGAGCTGTAGGAGCCTGTGCTAGACTCCTTTCCTGAACCTTACCTTCCAAGGACCACCCTTGCCCCTTAGTGTACTCATGGTTTCTTATGCCTGCGCAGGGTCCACCTGTGTGGACAGGTGGGGCAACAACAGGTAGAGAGCAGGTAGAGTTGAGTCTCCTGAGATGGGTCCACTGAGGGAGTTAGGGGTCAGCAGTGGAGGGATGATTTCCTCTGCAGGGAGTGTCAGAGGGCAGGGAGAAGAGGACCTTTCCTCGGGGCTTTGAGGGATGAATAGGTGAATAAGAGTTTTCCAAGTGGACAAGGTTGGGGAGAGTCATCTCTGTAAGGGAAAGCAGAGGGTTTCGGCTGCATGTGGAAGTCCTCTCAGGGGCTCCGCTTCCAACTCAAGGTCACAACAAGCTTCTCTGACTAAGAGGAGGGTGGGTGAGGCAGTGTGGAGAAAGGGACGCTGAATGACCTTTACAAAGCAGGAGAGAGACAAGACCAGGGGCCTCAGTGGCCCTGGGGCAGCCGCAGCCATGCACGCGCGGTGTGTGGTGGTGTCCCCTCCAGGTGTGCTCAGCTGCCCGGGTACATGTGTGGAGGGACACACTGCTGGACTCACCAGGGGGCGTTTGTAGCAAGGGGTCGGGGGCTGTCAAGGAGTCAGCAGAATCCTTTGCAGCAGGCGCTCAAGGGTCTGGGCAGGGGAGGAGGGCGGTGGGGCAGGGGAGGCGAGGGTGACTGAAAAGCACGGGAGTCATGGCCTGGTGACGGTGGCACCAGTGGGCACCTGATGGGAAGGGTGGATTGGTTGGGGTTGGGCCTTTGGACATGGAGGCTGGAATCTGTGTGGATCGGGGGCTGTGGACCTCAGGGAGGACAGTTCAGGCCGGGGCAGAGCCCTGGAGAAGGTTGGGACGATGACCAAGTGTCTGGAGCATCAGCAGGTCACCTCCATGGGTATGGGCATCACCAAGAATTGGGAGGCAGGTTGGAAAGGTGGACGGTGAGCAGGAGGTCAGCTTTTCGAGGAAGCAACGGTGGTCGGGGTGTGAGTGTGTGTCTACTGCGCGGTGGCCCCCGGAGGGCAGTGCGGACGGGGGTCTTAGAGTCAGACAGACCTGGATTCAGATCCTGACTGTCGAATGCCACTTGGAGGACTTGAGACAAGTCATTTGCCTCATCTGAACCTCGTTTCTTCTCTGTGAAATAGGGGGGCCCTACCACACAGGACGATGGAGCAACAGAACTGAACTTGCAAGGTAGTTAGAATGGCGCCTGAGACACTCAGTCCCACCTGAGCCTTGGCTGTCTCTGCACGTGGGGGGAGGTTGATAAGATCGTGTGCACGAGCTCCCGCGACGAGACGCCGTCCGGGTAACGCGACGGTGCAGGCCGCGGAGCCAGGGCTGGGTGCACATCCCGACTCCCCCCGACGTGGGCTGTGCAACCGCAGACGAGCTGCAGAGCCGCTCTGAGCCATTTCCTTGACTGTAAAATACAGCTGCCATGAAGCCCTGTCTGCAGGGTAGATGTGAAGATTAAGTGAAGGGATTTGGAAAGATGATAAAACAGTGCCCGGCCTAGTCTCGGTACGTTTAGCACCATTTGTAGAAAATGCCTGGAGTGGTCCTGGCACAGAACAGGCTCACAGTCAAAAGGCTTTCGTTTCGTCCTCTCCGGGGTCTGCTGTGTTGGCAGCCTACTGACCTGGGGGGAGCAGGCAGAGGGAGACAGGTGACCAGCCTGAAGCCATGGAGGTGGGAAGCGCCAGAACCAGGCTTCGAACCTGTGCAGTCTGAGTTAGCGTCCGGGCCCCTGGAGCTGCATCAGCTGAGGGGAGACCGAGAATGTGCATTTCCTAGAGCCCAGGTGATGCTGCTGGTGGTCAGGGAGCCCCACTTTGACACCTGCTGGCCTGCAGGAGAGACATTTATTCAGTCCCACAAGTGACAGCCTGTGGTTGTCATGAGGACACTTCTCTCTCTGCCTCAGTTTGTGGTGACTGGGTTTGCCATGGGCGCAGTGAAGGCGCTGGCTGTGGGCCCGGGGCTGTCTCGGCGTCACCCTGTCGTCCACAGCTCCGAGGGCTGGGCTCAGACAGAACACCGACCAGACTGGGAGCGGCATGAGGCCCTGGGTGCCCTGCTGAGGAGCCTGGCGGTGCGTGTTCCGGCAGCTCCGGAGAGCTGAGGGGGACATAGGGAACCCTACCTGTTGACTCCTTCCCTGCCTCACTCCCCACCTTCTCCTGGGGTCACCTCCAAATCAACGCTGCACCCAGGGCTCTGTCGCTGGCTTGCTGCCGGGGTCACGACACTCTGGCATCTGGTCGCATCTCCCCCAGTTCCATCACAGCACGAGTCATTCCTGGAGCAGTCTGCAAGGCAGACCCGAGGGCAGGGCTGGGGACACGACTAGGGACCCTCCTGCACCACCCACTTCCTGTTTGGAGCTGACTGACGGCTGACCCTGTAGGTGGGGGCAGAGGCCAACTCGTGTCTGAGACCCTCTCTTCGCGGCATGATCCTTCACTCGCCTATTTCTCTCTCTCTCTCTTTCATGTTTCAAATTTCATTTTTTTTTTCATTTTTAAATTATACATAATAAAACCCAAACCAAAGCAAACAAAAAACAATAAAGGAATGGAAAAGAAATAAGCAAAACTCAAAGCATCCCACTCCTGCCCCCCCACCCCCACCCAGGCAACCTTGGCCTGACTGTCAAAGACCAAAGGTCTATCTTAATTTTATTTTATCAGTTCCTTTGCATTGTCACCTCACATTCCAAATATAGGAGAAATCATCCAATATTTGTCTTCATCCTTCTCGCTCACTTCACTCAGCAGAGCAGCCCTCCTGTTGTCACAGAGACAGGTCTCTCCTTTCCCAGTGAGCAGCGGTCCACTGTGCATACGCGCGGCCTTCTCTGCTGGCTCATCGTCAGGGGCGTGGAGGCTGCCTCCGTGTCTCGTCTGTCGTCAGCAGAGCTTCAGAGAGCAGAGGAGTGTGCGCAGCCTTGCGACTCCATCGTTTCATATTCTGTGAATAGATCTCTAGCAGTGAGACGGCTGGAGAGTAAACTCTCATCTCTTGAGAGAGTTTTGTTTGCTTTGCTTTGAGATGATGAGAAAAGCCCTTCCTGTGGATGAATGCTCAGGAGGTGTCCCAGGACGGTATGTGACTGAGGCAGCAGGAGAGGACAGGGCCAGACCCCAGACAGCAGCAGGAGGACTGGGACAGAGGCTGCTCTCCGAGCACTTGCTGTGTGACTCTCAACAGGCTGGTGGCTGCCTCTGAGCCTCCGTGTCAGAGAATGTCAGCCCAGGAAGGTCTTAGAGAGCATATAGTTCAGCTCGTTCTTCCTGGATGGGGAAGCGGCATCAGAAAGGGGAAGGGGCTTGGGGGGGCCCTGGGGTCTGGGTGTCTGGGCAGGGGCAGGATCTTCTGTTCCCCGGTGCCCTGCAGAGGAGGCCTCCGGCCACAAGAGCAGATCCGAATGCCTGTGCTGCTCACCGGTGGGGTGACCGTGGGCCAGTGCCTGCTGTCTCTGAGCCCCAGTGTCTTCATCTCCGGAAGCCCAGTCACGGAAAGGCACAGGAAGGTGACGGATCACATGGGTGGGCTTCCCTTTCCACAGAGGCGCTGAGAGTCCTGGCTTTGGCAGACGCAGGGCCTGGGTCTTCCCGCTGAGGCCCTGTCTCTGTTTCTGCCTCTCTGGTGAAAGAGCTGCCTGGTTTCTAGGCCGTGCCCGGGGCTAATGTGTCTGCCCGTCACTGGGCATCTCATGGATCATTGGGCAGATGGATTTTCAGTAAACTGGTCATTTGATGAACTGAATGTGTACTAAGTGGATTTTCAGTAAATTAACCCAGAATCTCTACTTCTTACTGCTGCTCTGAAAATTAAATGAGGTAACACACAAAAAACCTTCCGCCTGGGGCTGGCACGTGGTCTGAACTCACCAAATGCATTCACTCTGCCCAGGGCAGCTGCTGTCACTGACGCTGTCCTGCGGAGGCAAAGTACCGTGGGCGTGGGCAGCAGCCCAAGCTTGGCGGAGGGGGCAGTGGGCCCTGATTTGGTAGAGAGAGGGGCTGCAGGCACAGAGAGGGACCCCAAGCTGGAGCCAGTGTGGAGATGGTCGGGTCCCCACTCCCAGAGCAGCGCGACCTGGGGTTCATACCCGTCTCTCTCGTCACAGCATTGGTCCCTGAGCCCAAGGAGCATGCAGCCTGAATGTGGGCTTAAAGAGCAGGGCCAGCCCCTCGGACCAGATCAGGACACTTCGGTCCCCCTTCTCCAGGGCCTGTCCCCGGAGCTGCGGGACCCTCTCTCCCTCCCGCAGGCCCAGCTCACTGCGGGCACCGGCCCAGCCTCCCCATGCAGCCTGCAGTCTCTTTGCACATCAGCCCCGTGGGCCAGCCCTGCCTTCCCCGGAGCCGGAGCCGGAGGGGCCGCCCCAGCTGGCCTGTGGCTGTGAGCACCTCTCTGTCCTGCCTCCCCGCAGAGACACATCTGCCCAGGGAAACCAGCGCCCCTTCTTGCTTCAACTCCACGCCTGCGACACCAGCCCCCAGGTATAAAGGGTGTCATGGACTTCAGGTGACAGGTGACAGGGAAGGGAGCTGGGGCTCTCCTGTTCTCTCTGGACCATACAGGCCAGGGCCAGTCTTAGCCTGGCCCCCATGTGATTTTCAGTTACCTGAGATGAAGAGATTACCTTCCTCCTTAACTGGTGTAGGTAGCTCCTCTGCCACCTGCAGCGCGAAAATTCCAGTGGTTTCCACACTGTAGTCCGCGAGGGCGAAGTGTGGGCACCATGAGCGTCAGCTCTGGGCCAGGCTGGCGGCTTCCTTCCATGCTGTCCGTCACCCACCACCACCCTTTGAAGCCATCACCCCTGGTTTGCAGGTGAGGACCTGAGGCCCCTGGAAACGGAGTGGAGGCTCAAGACGCTGAACTGGGCACCGGGCAGAATTTCCCAGCAACGCGCTCTCCTCCTGCCCAGCTCAGTACTCAGGACAGCACCGCCCAGTCACCTCTTGGGTCAATCTGTGGACTTGAAGGGGGGAATCTCTAAGCCAGTCTGACTCATTTGGGGGCTCAGAGGCAGGTACAGGTGGGAAGCTGAAACCCGAGCATCAGAAAAGGTCAGATCCAGACATATACGGCTTCAAAAAAATAATAGAAAAACCTTTTCTCCAGTTGATGAGCTGCTAGAAATCATGAAACAAAAGAATAAAAAGATAATGAGGGTTTTGCTCTGTCTCTGATGCAGAGGACAGGCTCCCTGCCCCTGCTCCCAGCTGGCCGCTTTGTCCACTCGAGGGCTGAGCCTGTTGCTCCCCCTCTCCCTCTCAGGTCATCAGTGAGGTCCCTTGCAAGCGGGGAGCTGGGGCGCCCTCCCCCTCATAAGTGCAGAGTCTCCTCTCACTTGGCCCACCTGTCAGGGGCCTTAGACTGAGGGGATGGCCCAGGGCATCTCCTGGAACACATGCTCACAGTCCCTCCAGCCCTCGTGATGGGGGTCAAGGACGAGCCAGGGGCTTCGGGCTGGGGCTCTCCACCTACCCTGAGTAACTAGCCCCCAAGGGTCTCCTCAGTGACTGTGTCCAAGTGAGTCCTCCTCAGGCTTCTGCCACCAGGTGAGGCAGGGGAGGGCTCCTGTCCTCTGGCTGCAGGGCCGGGGGCATGGCAAGTTACTTGGGAGGAAGAAGCTGGGACTGGATCTACAGTCTCTTGCTAAAGTAAAAACATGTTGAAAAAGTTTAGGGCCAAAGGTCACCACAGCTGGCATTGACATTGACTTGACTGGTGCTGCTGGAGCTTTCCCTGCACCGCCTGCAGGGCCCCACCCACCCTCCACTCTGCAGGTGGGAGGAGGGTGCTCACGGACCCCAAGAGTGAGAGGCAGAATCACAGCCAGGTCTGTGAACTCCTGGACTGGCTGTTCCCTCTGGGGGCGTGTGGGGCTGGGGTGGGCACCCTGAGGCTCTATCTTCCCCTTCCCTCCTCTCCTCTCCCATCCCTCCCATCTTAAGCACCAGGACAGTATGGTTCTCCCAGAACAGCACGTGTGGGCCGTGGACAGAGGCGCGCCGGGGAGGTCCGGGCATGGGTTTGCTTGTCAAGAATAGGGAAGTGACTTGGGGCTCACCGCTTGGACAGCCCACTGGACTGGTTTAGGTCCATGCTGGGAACTAACAGGAATGAAGGACATGCCAAGGAGGGGCGGGTCGCAGGCTCTGGGGAAGAAAGGCAGCCCAGGCCCCTGGCTCATGCCTGCTCCGTGCCCTCCTCTGCCGTCCAGTCTTCTCTTCTCGTCCACATGCACTCTGAGGAGGGCGGGCTCTGCTCCCACTGCAAAGCCACAGGCAGGGAAGGGTTACAGGCTCTTGGAACCGAATCCAAACCTGGCTGATCTGGCTTGGGTCAAGTGCCCAGCCTGGTTCAGTCAGCTCAGGCCAGGGGACATGGCGGTTCCATCCCTGGGAGCCCAGGGGTGAAAGTGGGGGCAGCGCGTGCAGCAGGGAGGTTCCTGAGAGCTGGGGTGGGCAGGATGGGTCAGCCGCAGGAGACCAGGGGCTCGCCAACAACCCAGGGGTCCACAGGGGTGGGGTGGGCCTGCCAGGTAGGGCAAGGGCCCTATAGGAACATGGAGACAGGGAGGGACATCTCACAATGTAGTGTGTGCTGCTGTTCCCTCTCACACTGTGACGTCCTCTTTACAGCGTCCCAGCTTCCTCGTCCCCACCTGTAACGGTTTGACTCATTTGTTGGTGCCTGATGATGGCGGCTCTTCCCCACGGGTCTCAGTCCTGGGAGAGGGGGTCCTGTCTCCCCGCTGCTGAAGCTGCTGGGCTGTGGAGGGGTTCAGTTCCCTGCGTGAAGGAGGGAGTGAGGGAGGGAGTAAGGGGGGCTAATGGGGACCAGAGGCTCCAAACAAGGTTTATATTTGCTTCAAGTCATTGTTATAAATGCCATCCTCAGTGCTCACACACGTGCAAGCTCACAGCGCACCTAGCCCGCAGGGGCCCTGTGCAGGGAGCTCACACCTGCTTTCTGACCTGGGGAGGCTGGTGACGCCCTCACAGTCTATGGGGGAGGCCATGGGTCTGTAAAGAGCCAGGCTGGGCCTGAGTCTGACCCAGGCCCATGCTCCAAGTGTATGTGCCCAGGAGCAGGGACAGCTGTCTTGCTCACCGCTCCTCCCAGTGCCTTGTGCAGGGTCCTGCTCGAGGTGGGTGTTCCATAAGTGTCGGTGAGTAAAGGCAAATCCGAAAGCCCTCCCCTTCTCCAGCAGGCTCACAAGCAGAGAGGCTGATCGCTCACTCCTTGCCCCCAGGCTGAGATCAGGAGCCCAGCTCCCACCCGGAGAGGTTACTGCCCCTGAGCTCCGCCAAGCTCAGCTGGATCTTGAACTCCCGTCCAGCATCCGCTTGTGCGCTCAGGGCCGCTCAAGGCCTGGACCCGCCTGTCGGCAGGTGTGCTGTGGAGGGACTCGCTTGGCCTTAGCGGGTCTCAGTGTCCTGCTCTACACGAGGGGAGTGATGGCAAGTCTCCGCCACGGGGCAGGTGACAGGGGCACGCAGGGCATGAGGGTGGAGCAGGTTACCTTGACCCTGGCACTACTGCCGTTGATGGGGGAAAATTCCTTGAAGGGGCTCCACTCTGGAGGGGCTTCACAGCAGCCTGGCCTCTGCCCACCAGGCCAGGGGCATTCCCTACACCCCTCTGGTTTGACAACCAAGATGTCCCTGCACATTGGCAGATGTCCCAGGGTGGGGGAAGCATTGACAGAGTACTGAGCATGGAGCTGGGTGCAGCACAGAGGGCAGGGAGGTTGTTCTCGTCACTGCTGCCACATGATGGTTGCCCACGGGCAGGCCTATGTCTGCAGTGTCTGTCGGGCCAGGAAAGCCCCACCTGCGGCAGGCTTGGGGTGTCTCCTGCACAGCTGGGCAGAGTTCCCCGACACCCCGTGTGCCAGAAAGACAGCAGCAGAGCCCGGCTCCACGAAGGGACACTTACAGAGTTCTCTCTCCTTCTCCCTCTAACTTTCCATTAACCCGCCAACTGGGCTCGGGCTGAGTTGGCGGCAAAATGACAGGGAGCCAAGGACTCAGTGCCCTTTGCTCCGGCTTTTGCCCATTGATTTCACGGAGCCAGAGGCTTGGCTGCCACTCAGCTGGAGAAATGTCAAAACTATATTAAATCACAGGGTGTAAGTGAGCCGTCAGAGCGCTTGTCACCCACCTCCTGTCTCTTCCCCAGGCTCCCGCGCCCCAGTGGCCTGTCGCCTTGGGTCCCACGCCTCTCTCATTTTCCCTGCCCCCTCCGCAATCACATCAGCGGCATCTGAAGTGATTTTCCCAGGATGAGAACTGGAAGAGGCGGGGCGCTGGCGGCCACGAGAGTGAAGGAGACCAGCCTGCCTGGTCAGCAGCCCCGTGTGGCCGAGCCGGCCCCTGGAGACGCTGATGGCTGGAGTTACTGCGCCCCACCTTTCCATCTTTACCAGGATACTTTAGCAGCGTGAGTGAGCTGTGACTGACATGAACACGTTGGCCTTTTTAAAGTGTGCAGGTTGGTGAGTTTGACATGGGTGCTTCCCATAAAGCTCTCCCTCAGTCAAGAGGGTGGACACATTCCTGAACCCTAGCCCTCCTGTGCACCGTCGTCACTCTGTCCCTCCACAGTCACTGCCCCCTCTGCTCATCTGCTGTCTGTCACCACAGATGTCATTTTCTGCAGCCTCTCTCCGTGGACTCATACAGCGGTGTCATGTATACGCAGATTCTCCTGTGTTTGCTTCATTTCTTTTGAATGCTGAGTGGCAGGCCCTTGCATGGGTAGAGCGCCCTTTGTTTCCTCACCTCTTAATGGATATTTGGGTTGTTTCCAGTTCTAGGCTACAACACAAAAGCTGCTACGAAGATTTGTACACAGACTTTGCTTTCCTCTGTACTTCCTTTTCTTTTGGGTAGCACCGAAGAGGGGCTGGTTGGATCATGTGGGGGGCACGGGTTTGCGCTGTTAAGAAATGAGCACACTGTCTTCTAAAGTAATACAGGACATTGGAGGGGAGTTTCAGCTTCTCCGCGCTCGGTCTTTTTTAATTCCAGCCATTCTAACTAGGCGTATTGTGATAGCTAATTATCTCATTGTGATTTTAAATTGCATTTCCCTAATGACTAATGATGGAGCCCTTTATTTTTGATGTGGTTATTTATCATCCTGTTTGTCTTTGTTTGGCGATGTTTCTGTTCCAATCACTGACCTTTTTTTTTTTATCGAATTGCTAACTTTCTTATTATTGAGTTTTCAGAATTTTTTTTATGTATTCTGAATACACATCCTTGATTAAACATATGATTTGCAAAATGTTTTCTCTAGTCTGTAGCCTATCTTTTCAATTTTTTGAAAAACCAGAAGTTTTAAATTTTATTTGTTTATTCATTTTATTTACTTTCATTGAAGGAACGTGGCATCGTAACGTTAGATTGGTTAAAGTCGTGTGTCATTGTAAATCTGCATGTGATTAGGACA
Source organism: Solenodon paradoxus (assembly GCA_004363575.1). Lineage (NCBI taxonomy): Eukaryota > Metazoa > Chordata > Mammalia > Eulipotyphla > Solenodontidae > Solenodon > Solenodon paradoxus. The sequence goes on along the minus strand of RJWH01006963.1, from coordinate 20,203 downwards.
CATGAAGTTCCCTGGTCCTAGTCCCTCCTTCCCCATATACTTGACCGAGTTAGATGGTTTGCCCGCCTTCGTCCCCCTTCCCTTTTGGTAACAGCTGATTTGATTCTATAGACTAAAAATCTACTTTTGTTTGATTTGGTCCATTTATGTGTTTGGATTCTCTGCTTACCACATTGAGTGAAATCATACGATGTGTGTCTTATTCTGCCATTTGCCATAATAGGGATGATCCTGGAATTATACACAGTGAGATAAGTAGAAGAAGGAAGCTTTAACTTTCAATGAAGAGTACTTGTCACTTTCTCATTTTCAGGATGTGTACGCTAATGGTGTCATAGCTAAGAAATGTTTGCCTAATCCAAGGTCGTTACTATTTTCTAGAAGTTTTTACAACCTTAGATTTTGAATTTAGGTCTACAATGCATATTAAATTAGATTTTATATATGGCTCAAGGTACGAATTGAGATTTTTTTTTTTGGCATATGGACCTCCAACTGTTCCAGCTTAATTGTTGAGGAGGCATCCTTTTCCGAGTCCCACTGAATTTCCTTTGCATCTCTGTCAGAAACAGTTGTCTGTGTTTGTGAGCCTATTTCTAGACTTCTGCTCTTTTGGCCAATTTTTCTGTCTTTAATACCACACTATTTTAATTAAGCCTTATAATAAATCTTGAGATCAGGTAGTGTTGATTCTTTTTGACTTTTCTAGGTGGTTTTGCATTTCCCAATGATAAAAAAAAATCCATTTTGTCAATTTCTAGAAAAGAGGCTTTTGGGATTTTGCTTGTAGTTGCATTAAATTTATTGATCAATATGAGGAGAATTGACATCTTCCAGCAAAGAATGTGAAGTCTCTCTCCATTTATTTAAGTTCTTTTCTGTTTCCCTTGGCAATGTTTCATATTTTTCTGAGTTTGAGTTTTGCATCTATTTTGTCAGATTTATTCCTAAGTATTTGATATTTTAATGCTATTATAAATGATCCTGTTTAAAATTTTTATTCCTGATTTTCATTGCCAGTGTATAAAATACAATTGATTTTCATATGTTGATCTTTTATTTTGCAGCTTTTCTAAATTCACTTATTTATTCCAGCAGACTGTATTGCAGATTCCATTAGATTTCCTACTTAGGCAATCATGTCATCTATGAATAAAGACAGTTTTACTTCTCCCTTTCCAGTATGGCATCCTTCCCTTCCTTCCTTCTCTCCTTTCCTTCCTTTCTTCTCTCCCTCCCTTCCTCTCTCCCTCCCTCTATCCTTCCTTCCCTTCCTTTCTTCTCTCCTTTCTCTCCTTCCTTCCTTCCTCCTTCCCTCCCTCTCTCTCTCCTTTCCTTCCTTCTTCTCTCCCTCCTTCCCTTCCTTCCTTGCTTTATTATGCCACCTAGAATTTTAGTACAACTCAGTCCAGAAAAGGTGAGAGCAGGTATTTCTGTCTTGTTACTGATCTTAATAGTATTTCATTCTTAAGAATGATATTAGCTGTAGGTATTTCATAAATGCTCATTATCAGGTTGAGGAAGTTCCCTTCTGTCCCTGATTTGTTGATCATTTTTATAATTAATTAATATTGGATTTTTGTCAAATTTATTTTTGGCATCTATTGTGATGATCATATGTTTGTCTTGCTTTGTTTTTGCATGTGTGTTTCCTTTTTGTTAACTGAAGGTACCTTACTGGCCTGCTTCCATGGTTAAGACTAGGGGAAAGGGGAGGGAAACAGGTGGTATGGGGAGGAATCATCTCCACAACATTTCATTTGCACACGAACTAAACAGATATGCACAGACTCACTATTGCAGATAGAAGTTGGTAGCAGGGGAAAGGGGGCAAAAGGTGAGGAGTCGGGATGTCTTTATTAAAAACGCAGGGCACCCAAACTGGGGTGCATGGATCTGCTTCAGTCCAAGAAGAATCAGAATATCAAACGCACTTTGGGAGGGCCGGAAGTGTCGGGGATGCAGGGGAAAAGGGGTGTCTGGGTGTGGGGGCGCTCTTTGGCACTTGGGTGAAGGACCTGCTTTCTCCTTGCTGGGACCCCCAGCACTTCCAGTCTGGCAGGAAGCGGGCATCCTGCAACCCAGATGGTCAGGTCTGGGGCTGCTACATGCTACAGGCAGGGGACTGGAAGGGACCCACAAAGACTCAGTCTCCAGGGAGATGACAGTGCTGTCCCCAGCTTTTCTGCCAGGGACTCCTCATGGAAGCTTGTCATTCTTGCTTGACCCTTGTCAGTTTCTTCTTGATGGTGTCCGTGGAGCTGGCATAGATAATTTTACGTGTCTTAAGGGGTGCACACTCGGGCCAGATCCTCCTCCTTCCTCTCTCCTTGTTCACATAGGTTGAGTCATAGAGGGAATCGTGACAGACCTTGTCAGGCAGCATCTTGACCAAGGTAACGTACGGGCTGCCTCAGTCTGACCCACATCACCTACCAAGGTCCCCTTGCCCCCTTCCTCCTGTGCTTCTTCACCTCCTGCAGTGTCATTGACTTGTGCGCCTTCCTGTCATTGAGCACCTTAATGACATCATTGGCTACAGCCACGTCGGAAGCCATGTTTCCGGAAGTGAAGGAGAGAGCAGGGAGAGCAGGAAAGTTGAGAGCTGCTGCGGGGCCCCCACCGACTGCATCCTCTGGTTTTTATTTGCAGTTTCTAAATACTACGTATTACACTGGTTGATTTAAAAATGTCAAACTAACCTTGCATTTGTAGGATGAACCTCACTGGATCATGATGTCTTCTTATTTCTTTGTATTGTTGGATTTGATTTGTTAAAATTGCGTTATGCAATGTTGCATCTGCGTTCTTGAAGCATACTGGTCTATGTCTTTCCTTTCTTGTAATGTCTTTGTCAGGTTTTGTTATCAGAGTGATGCTGGCTTTGAGAACCAGTTGGGGAGCGTGCCTTGGTCTTCTATTTTCTAGAAGAATGTGTGTATAATTGGTGGTATCCCTTTCTTAAACAATTAGTAGAATTCTCAATGAAATCTTTGGGACTGGAGTTAATTTTGTGTGTGTGGAAGGGAAGTTTTTAAATTAGAAACACAATTTTTAAAATATCTATGATGTCTTTTTCATCTTGATTTAACTTTGTGTCTTTCAAGGACTCTGCTCCTCTCATTGAAGATGTCCAGTTTATTGTCAGAACTCATACTACCCCTCACTTTCCTTTTCAGATAGTCAGAATCTGCATGAATGAATGATGCTGTGTTTTCTTGTCTGATATAGTCTTCTGGGTTTTCTCTCTTAGTTTACCCTTGAACCATCTACCTAGAAGTTAATCAGTTTTATTAATTTCCTTAAGAATTCAGCTTTTGGCTTTACTGATTTCCTGTACTGGTTATCTGATTTCTATTTTGCGAATTTCTGTTCCATCCTTTATTACTTCCTTTCTTCTGCAGAGTTTGAATTTAATTGCTCTTTTTTTTTTTAAGTTTCTTAATGTGAAACCTAGTCATTAACTTGAAATCCTTCTTCTTTTCAAATATAGATGTTTAGTGTTATAAATTTCCTCCTCACTAGCATCCCACAAATGTTGATGTTTTCATTTTAATTCACTTCAGAATAATTTTAAATTTCCCTGTTGGATTCCTTCTTGGTCCATGGATATTTAGAAATATGTTATTTAATTTCCAAATATTTAGAAACTTTTCTAGTTATCACTTATAATTGGATTGTATTTCCACAGAGGTCACAGAATGTCTGTTTTGAGTCTTTTTACATTTATTGAGGTTGGTGTTATGGCTTAGGGTATAGTTTATATTACAAAATGTTCTTTGTCTAGTTGAAAGGAATGTGAATTATACTATTGTTGGGGATAATGTCAGTTTAGAGTAAGATGGTTAATCACGTGGTTCAAATCATATATACTTACTAACATTTGTCACTTATTTTGTAAAGAATTGAGACATGGATATTGAAATACATCATTATAAGTGTATTTGCCTATCCCAAGTGTGGGCTTATTCAATTAATCTTATGTCTCAACTTGGCTGAGCTTAGGGATGTCCAGATAGTTGATAAAACATTATTTCTGTGTGTATCTGTGAGGGTATCTCCAGAAGAGATTAGTGTTAGACACACCTATGTGGGCAGGCATCCTATGACTAGAACAAAAGGCAGAGGAAGGAGGAGTTCCTCTCTGCTTGACATGCTGTTGGCCACTGGAATTCCTGGTTCTCAAGCCTTTCTTTGGATTTGGACTAACATTTCCTCACCTGTTGTCTGGTTCTCAGGCCTTCACTCTCAGTCAGGAACTTACCATCTTTGGCTTGCCTGGTTCTCCAAACTTTGAATTTGGATAGGACCTACTCCATTAGCTTTCCTGGGCCTCCAGCTTAAAGACAGCAGATCGTGAGGCTTCTCAACCTCCTTCCTTATAATAATATATATATCCTGATTCTATTGGTCAGGAAAATCCTAACTAATACATATGACTTGTTGAGCATCATGAAAATCCATTAAACCATTTTCCAGAGTGGGTGAAATTCCTGCTAGCAATATATGGAAATCCTAGTTGATTGGTTTCCTTGTTATCATTTGTTATTTTATTTTAGCTATTCTATTAAGTGTATGACATCTTGCTGTGTTTTTCATGTATATATTTCTAATGGCTAATCACGTTGAGCATCTTTCTGTGTGCTCATTTGCCATCTGTCTATGGTCGGGCAAAATGTGTCTTCATATCTTTATCCATTTTTTTAATTGGATTATTATCTGTTTAATGTTGAGTTTTGAGAGGTCTTTACTGTAGACGCTCATCCTTTTTTTGGAGATGCAGTTTGCAAGTTTCACCTACTTTGTGGCATGTCTTTGCATCCTCTAATGAAGTGTTTTGAAGAGCAAAAGATTTATATTTCGAGAAGGGGCAACCTATCAATTGTTTTTCTTTTATGGATTATGCTTTTGATTTCAAATCTATTAACTCTTTGCCTAGCTCTACATTTTGAAGATTTTCCACCTGTGTTGTTTTCTAAAAATGTTTTATAGCTTTACACTTACTGTTAAGTTCATAATCCACGTGGAGTTAATTTTTTGTTAAGGGGTGAGATTTAAGATGAAGTTCATTTTTTTGTCTGTTGATATTCTATTGTTTCAGCACCATTTGTTGAAAGGGCTATTTTTTCCTCTCCTGCATGGCTTTGTGATTGTCAAAAATCACTTGACATATTTTTGTGAGTCTATTTCTGGATGATCTGCTCTGTTCCATTGATCTATGTAACTATCTTTCTGCCAGTTTATTTGCCCATATTTTAATTGGGTTGTATATTTACTTATTTTTGAGAATTCCTTGCATATTCTGCACATAAATCCCTTGTTGGATACGTTGTCTGCAAATATTTTCTCTCAGTCTGTAGCTTGTCTCTTCATTGTCTTGATAGTGTCTTTGGCAGAAAAAAGTTTTAAATTTGGATGAAGTCCAATTTATAAATTTTTTCTTTTATGGATTGTGCTTTTAGTGTTATTTATAAGAACTCTTCATCTAGACGTAGGTCATGAATATTTTATTTTAGAAGTTTTAGAGTTAATGTTTTCTATATCTGTGATCTCTATCAATTTTGAATTAATCTTGTGTAACGTATGAGGTTTAGGTCAAGGTGTTTTTTCTATAGATGACCATTTGTTATAAAATCATTTGTTGAAAAGACATCCTTTCACCATTGAATTGTTTTCCATCTTTGTCAAACATCAAGTGACTGTATTTATATGAGTCTTTTTCTGGACTATTCTGTTCCATTGATTTATTTGTCTGTTCCTTTGCCAGTACCACATTGTCTTGATTACTGAAGTTTTATACTAAGTCTTCAAATCAACATATGGTTCCATACAAACTTCAGTATTGTTTGCTCGATTTTCTTGAAGAATGTGCCGGGATTTTGATGGGAATTGCATTAGATCTATATATTGCTTTGAGTAGAATGGCTGTTTTTACTATGTTAATTCTTCCATTCCATGAACATGGAATGTTTTTCACCTCTTTGTGTCTTCTTCCATTTCTTTTGTTAAGGTCCTGTAGTTTTCATTGTGGAGGTCTTTCACCTCCTTGGCTACGTTTACTTCCAGGTATTTGATCTTTTCTGCGCTGTTGTGAATGGGATTTCTTCCTTCATTTCTTTTTCTTCCACTTCACTGTTTGCATATAGGAATGCAACTGATTTTTGTGTGTTGGCTTTATATCCTGTCACTTTGCTGCATTCATTTATTATTTTTAGCACTTTTTAATAGAGTCTTTAGGATATTCTAGGTATAATATTATGTCATCTACAAATAAGAATAGTTTTATTTCTTCTTTTCCAATTTGGATTACTTTAATGTCTTTTTCTTACCTTACTACTCTGACCAGGACTTCTAGAACTATGCTGGATAATTGTAGTGATAGCGGACAGTCTTGCTTTGTTCCAGATTTAGGGGAAAGGCTTTCAGTTTTTCACCATTGATGATGATATTGACTGTGGGTTTGTCATAAATTGCTTTTATTATATTGAAGTGTATGCCTCCTATTTCTGTTTTGGAAAGGATTTCTTTTTAAATCGCAAACCAGAGTTGAATCTTGTCAAATGATTTTCCTGCATCTATTAAGATGATTATTTTGTTTTTGATTTTCACCACTTTTTGATTTTACATTTATTGATTTGCCTATATTGACCCATCCTTGCAAAGCTGGAATAAATTCCACTTGATTATGGTGCATAATTTTTTTGATGTGCTGTAGAATTTTATTTGCCAGGATTTTGTTGAGGAAATTTGCATCTATATCCGTAAGTGATATTGGTCTGTAGTTTTCTTTTTTGGTGTTGTCTTTGTCTAATTTTGGAAACAGAGTAATGGTGGCTTCCTAGAATAGATTTCGGAGTTTTTCTTCAGTTTTGCAGAAGAGTTTAAGGAGGATGGGATTAGTGCTTTGAATTTACTAACAAAGTCATCTGGACCTGAGCTCTTATTATGGGGGAGATTTTTTAAATTAATTATTTAATTTCTGTGCTTGTGATTGGTCTGTTTAAGTTGTCTGTGTCCTCCTGGTTCAGTTTCGAACAACCAAAGTTATCTTAAGAGAAAAAAAAGAGTAGCAGAAGAATCACATCCCTTGACTTCAAACTATACTACAGAGCAATCATCATCAAAACATCATGGTACTGGAACAAAAACAGATACTTTGAGCAGCTGAATAGAATTGAGAGCCCAGAAATACAGTCACATCTCCTTATATGACAAAGGTGACAAGAGCATGCAGTGGAGGAAGGAAGAGCTGTGCAACAAATGGTGTTGGGAAAACTGGAAATACATCTACAGGAAAAAAGAGACCAGATTATTCATTGCCATACACAAAAATTAACTCAAAATGGATCAAAGACCTGAACATAAGGCCTCAGTCATAAAATACTTAGAAGAAAATGTGGGAAAATCACTCCATGACATTAACCTCAAAGATGCTTTGAGGAAGGAACAGCTGCAGCAAAAAAAACCAAAGCAAAGTAAACAACACCAGCAGTGGCAGCAAAAAGCTAATTGGGACGACATCAAACTGTAAAGCTTCTTCACAGCAAAAGAAACAAACAGTAAAACAAAAAGGCAGCCCACAGAATTGGAGAAAATATTCACACAACATATGTCAGAGAAGAGTTTAATCTCCAAACACCTCAACAATAACAAAGGACTCATTCAAAAATGGACAGAAGAACTGAATAGACACCTATCTAAAGAAGATACACAGACACCTGAAAAAAATGTTTGACATCACTCATCAGAGACCTGCAAATAAAACCCACAGTTAGATAGCACCTCACACCAGTGAGAATGGCCTATATCAAAGAGACTGGAAACAGTAGGTGCTGGAGGGGGTGTGGTGGAAAAGGAATCTTTCTATACTGTTGGTGGGGACGTAAATTTCTGTAATCTCTTTGGAAAATAGTATGATGATTTCTCAAAAAAAAAAAAAAAAGATGGATCTACCAGTTGATCCAGCAATCCTACTCCTGGGCACATACTCAGAGGATGTAAATTCTCTACTCAGAAAAATATCTCACCCCTATGTTCATAGTAGCACAATTTACAATAGCCAAGACATGAAAACAACCTAAATGCCCATCGACAAATGACTGGGTAAAGAAGCTTTGCTCTGTATCCTTAATGGAATTCTATGCAGCTATTTAAAAAGATAAAATTGTGTCCTCTGCAAAAATCTGGATGAAACTGGAACGGGTCATGTTAAGCAAAACAAGTTAGAAAGAAAAAGGATAATACTGGATGGCTTCACTCATGTGGACTATAATGAAATGACACATATGAGCATACAAATCCCAACAAAATTAACAGGACACAGGACTGTGCTTACAGTGGGCTGGGAGTTGGGGATGGGGAGGGAAGGAGAGGGGAAAAGGTGTCAGTAAAGGACGCTGGAACTCTGGTGGAGGGTGTGGAGTGACATATAGACTGAGATGCAATGTTAGTATCCTAAAATGAATAGAGCATTGAAAACAAAAAATGGTATACATTACTTTTGAAAAGTCAAGATATGAAATTCTCCAACTTTGTTCTTTTTCAAAGCTGTTTATCCATTTTGTCCTTTCATGTAAATTTTAGAATTAATTTCTTTGTATGCAATACAATTCTGCTTACTTTTTTATCGATATTGACCTTTACTCAACTGAATCTTCTAAGAAGATTCATGAATATGGTATATCTTTCCATTCATTTAAGTCTAACAGAATTTCATCGTTTTCATTCTGCTTACTTTTTTATTGATATTGACCTCTACTCAACTGAATCTTCTAAGAAGATTCATGAATATGGTATATCTTTCCATTTATTTAAGTCTAACAGAATTTCATCATTTTCAGTATTCAGATACAGTACATGTTTTATAATAGATTTATGCCTAAATATTGCATTTTTCTAGAAGTTATTATAAATGGCATTATGTTTTCACTGGCTACATAGAATTATAGATTTTTCATGTAAGTGTTTTAATTATAAGAGTTTTAAATGGTGAGAAAACTATCTTACATTTCTGGAGCTCTTTATTCCCTTGTGTAGATATTGATTTCAATCTGACATCATTTCCCTAAAGGACTATCTTTAACATATCTTGTATCAAAGGTATTTATGTATAAAGAAATATTCATTTTACTTTCATTTTGAAAGACATTTATTGGTTATATAATTATAGGTTCATAGATTTTGCTGCATTGTCTTCTTGCTTTCACTGTTTTTGAGGAGAAATCTGCTGTCATTGTTACCTTTGTTTCTTGTGGTTTCTTTTTTCTCTCTTGACTTTTAAGATCTTCTCTTCATCACTGGCCTTAAGAAATTCAACTATTTTGTACCTTGATATAATTTTCTTCTTGTTTCTTGTGCTTGGAATTTATTGAGAATCTTAGATCTCAGGGACATTTCACGAAATTTAGAAAAAAAAATCTGCCATTATTTTTATTTTAAAATTTTGTTATTTTATTTTATTATTATTATTCAAAAATATTTTTCTGTTCCTACTGCCTTTCTGTTCTCTCCTTTGGAGACTTGAATTACATATGTATCAGTATAGTTGAGTTGTCTCACAGCTAATGGACTCACTTTTCATGTCTCCAAAAATTTTTCTCTCTGTGTCATTTTGGATAGTTTCAAGTCCACCATTCTTTTCTCCTGCAATTCCTAATCTATCAATCTCATCTGATATATTTTTCATCTCAGATATTATAGCTTTCATATCTAAAATGTTGAGGCTTTTAAAATATTTTGCATGTTTCTGCATAACTTTTCGAACATACGGAATACAGTGATAACAACAGTTTTAATGTCGCTGCATCAAGTTCTGGCATTTCTGTCAGTTCAGGGTTGATTTTAATTGAACAATCTATTTTTTAATGGGTCGTATATTCCTGCTTTGTATGCCTGGTAATATTTAATTGGAGAGCAGACATTCTCAATTTTGCCTTGTAGGATGGTGTGTGTTTTTGAATACTTACAAATAGTCTTGAGCTTTGTTCTGGACCTAGCTGAGTGGCCTGGACAGAGTTTATTTCTTCTGGGTCTTCCTTTTCAGCGAGTAGTGCTGAACCTGGGGCTAACTTGCTTCAGAAGGGAGTGAGGAGAATTCTGAGAGCTCTACCCACTGCTCTGTGGTCAGATTATTTTCCTGTCTAGAGTGGGGATGACAGTGTTCCCAGTTCAGTGTGAGCAGCAGGGCTGTTCAGTCTCCTTGAATGGTTTTCTCCAGCTTCAAGTATTCTCTTCACACACGCATCTCATGAGTACTCAGCTGAATACTCAAGAAGGATCCTTTGCAGATTTCTAGCATTCTCTGGGTCGCTCTCTCCTTTGTAGTGCTGTGCCCTGTGAAGTCAAGTTCTCTTGTTCTTCTTGGAGACTCCTCACTTTGAGGCGCTCGTGGCTCCCCGTGTGCTGGAAACTCATGTAGGCCGGAAGAGACGTAGACTCACCTCATTTCTTTCTTCTATCAGGGATCCTCTATCAGGACTCAAGTGCTGTGTTTTGAAACTGCTGTTTCACATATTTTATTTGGTGAGTTATTTTAGACAGAAAGGTAAGGGCATCCCGGGCACTGCATGCTGCCTGGACAAAGAAGCCTGGCATGTGGGTCCTCCCACTACCATAAAGGGCACAGCAGATGATTCCTTCCTTTCCCAACACTAAACATCTCAAGTGCACATCAGTCTCTGACCTGAGGTCTAGGTTTACCTTATGAGAGTGTCCGTGTGTCATGGATTATCTGTCCCGTGTGTCATGGATAACCTGTCTATGTCAATCTGTGAGCCCTTCACAGGAAAGCAATTCTACATGAATACTTTATCTCCTCAAATCTCAGATTCTGGGGGTTTAGAGGTCAATTCACCAATTTAATATTAGTTTTTGGAGAGTTTCTTCCTTATACCCTGGACCCTGATTCTCAAACCCAGCTCCACAGATCTCAGGGCTCAGATCCACAGATCACAGGTCCACAGGTCCACAGGTCCACAGTGTGCACACTAGCTTAAGTTTCATTTTTTTTTTTAATGAAAAAGGGTATTTTAAATGTATGGACTCCAGCAATGAAGCTGAAATTAGACCTTAGCTACTGACCATGCTGTGGTCAGATCTTGGTTTTCTCATCTGCGAAATGGAGACAGTGAGAGTTTCCCAGGGGATGGCTGAAGGAGAAAATGAGCAGTGTCCCTGGGCACCCCGCTCAAAGGGCCTCAAGGTCCACCTCCAGTGGTGGCCACCCCTGATCATCTACTCTGGGTGTCTCTTATCTCCCCTGGGAAATGATGTTCAGAAATGGGCAGTAACCTATCCAAAGTCACACAGCATGCTGGGCAGGTTCAAACTACCTGGTCCTCACTGTAGCTTAAGTCCTTTCCTGATGCTGATAATCAGGACAGTCTTCCAAGGGCAGTGGCTCTGGACAGCACGGCCAGGGAGGCCTGGTGTCAGTACAAGGGGACTTCAGTGCCAAGTGGCTGCTTTTGTCTCTAGTCCAGCTTTTCTTTCTGTCTCTGAATGACTCCAGTTCCAGGAGAGGTGTTTGTCTGTGCTTTATTCTCTGTCTCTCATTGTGCTTTCTCTCGGGGTAATTCGCGGCTTCCAGGCAGCTAACTACGACGTGTACATTCCAATGAAAAGCAATAAAAAATAATTGAATGTATTTCTCTCATGTGTGAGTGGTGCATTAATCTCCCTGGCACATCCTGTCTTGCTCCCTCCACTTTCTCTGAGTTTCCTCCCTCCTCAGATCTCTGGGCTTTAGTGGCCTCGTGGCCCCTGCTCATTGGACATACACAGACGATCTTGACATTGCAGGATCCATCGCTCCCCGCAGGGCCGAGGACAGGACTCTGCCACTCCTGGAGGGACAGATGAGGGGTCTGACCAAGACGAGCACAGACAGTGTCCACGGGCAGGACTGGGGGTCTCCTGTGATGCTGTCACTTAAGCAGGGACCCTCCCCGGCAGACACTCATTCCTGCACAAGATGATGGCTGCCAGAGGTGTGATGGGGTGGGGAGGAAAGAGGGGAAAAGGTGGTGGTAAAGGGAACTGGAACTCTGGTGGAGGGTGTGTGTGAAATATAGATGGAGATACAATGTCGATATTCCAAAATGAATGAAGCCTTATGAACAAAAGAAATAATAAATATCAATAATTAAAAAATTCTGGACTTGAACTAAGCCCCTGCTGACTCTTTCCCTAAGGTCCCTTTGTTTCCAAAAGAACAAAGACTTCTCAGAGGTGAGCTCTTACCTGGAGCTCTGAGATAAGATCTTTCAATGCTCAACTCATTTAACCCGCACAAGTCCTATGGCCAGACACAGGAGGGGAAACAGACTGGACAGAGGTGGCAGGCAGGTTTGGGAACTGGTGTGTGTTCATCTTCAGCCCCACTGTCCTGACCTGCTCATGCTGTCCAGGCCTCGAGCTGCGGGACCTGGGGGAGGCCCCTCGGTCTCACTGTCTGATCAGGGCTCTTCCTGCCCCCAGCTGGAAGCTGGAGGAGCTGGGCTGACTCAGGAGTCCGATGCCCAGAGCCCTGAGCTGGTGGTCCAGCACTGGGTTCTGTCTCGTCTTTGTCACTCCCATCTCCCGAGTGGCAATGTTCTGTTCCCCATTTCTCAGGGAAGGAGACTGAGTGAGGTCAGGGAGGTGAAGTGACCCTGCCAAGGTTACATGGCTGGTGTGGAAGGAGTTGGGGCTAGAACCTCCTCTTGGACACAAAGAACTGCACAGCCTAGGGAGACCCCTGGGCCCCGACCATGGGCCGTTCTCCGCCCGGCCCGAGGGTCCCATTGCCTTTCAATGCTTGCTGACTGCAGAGATATTTATCTTACTCTCTGGAAGGTGCCTGATGTTAAGTCTATTGCCCAGCTCTCTAGATTTATGTAAATGACATGGCACCATCTAGAAGCTTCTGGAAATAATCTAGTGAACAAAGAAGACTGGGAGGCCCAGAATGTGAGGTCCATGTTTTAGGATGCCTGTTATAGACAGGTTTCATCCACACCTCCAAACTGATGGAAGGGAAGAGGGAGGATGGAGAGCCAGGGGATCCTGCCACTTGGGACTTTTTCTGGGGTCAAGGTGAACTATGGCACTGTGGGTGGGCTGGGGCAGCCCCAGTCTTTGCATCAATTACTGTTTACTGAGCACCTCCTGTGCACCCAGCAGTTTGCATACGTCATCTTATTTGCTCCTCATGCTATGGAGTTAATAACCTCTGACTCATTTTACAGATGGGGAACTGAGGCTCAGAGAGGTCGAGCAACTGGCCTGATGTCACACAGCTGAGTGTCGGAGCTAGGATTGAACCCATGTCTCATGCCGAACCTCTCACAGGCAATCCATCAGATCTGGTCCTGTGGTCCCCACCCTCCTGGATAAGACCCCAGTCTCTGGATTCAGTACCATGAAGAGAGCATTTGGCCTGCCTGGGTGGCATCCCTGGCCTGCCCTGCTCCAGCCCTCCTTCTCCTCCAGCAGACTGAACTTCATCTATGTCATCAAAGCCCTTCCTCTCTCTCTCTTCATGACTTTGCAAGCCCAGGATTGCCCTGGACAGACTGTCAGTTGCCTGGAAATGCAGCTGCAGTCAGCTGGTCCCTGGGCAGGGCCGCTGAGGGCTGGGCTGGCCTTGCCGTCTGGTACAGACCTTCCGTGGCTGCCAAGAGCAGTGCAGGTGCCAGGCACTTAGGGGTCTCCTGGGAGGAGCGTGGGGTCTCCTGGGCTGGGTTTCCCATGGAATCCTGGCTCCACTGATGCAGAGATGGGGACATGGCTTATAGTCACCACGTGAACCAGCCCTTCCTCCCCCATAGTGAGCATATTTAAGTTGTTGGCAAGAGTCTGATAATAAAAGGCGATGGAGGTTTCTCCCTCATTTCCTTCCCTTCAAGGGGCTTCATGGATTTGGTGTAGCAGGACCTAAAGTCATAGGAAAACATAGTGTCTCGGATCAAGGGCCCAAACCCTGAGTCCCTGGGAGTGCCTCAGGACCTGGGACCTGCCTCTGTCCAGCAGGGCCACCCAGGGATGCTGGGACAGCTCCCTGGGGGCACAGACCCAGGGCCTGGCAGAGCCTGGAGCTATGACAAGCATGTGCTTGGAGGCATACCAGCAGGTCTGGACTCGAGCTCTGGATTTCCATGTATGGGCCTGGAGACGCTCTAAGACTCAGTTTACCCTCTGCACAGGGGAGGAGGATGATACACAGAGATGTGGGCATGAGGGGACCGGGCCCACGATAGGTCAGCAAGGAGCCCGATGCCCCAGATTCGCCAGCACAGTGTGGGTTAGTGCTCCAGACAGCAGGGAGGACAGGGTCCCCGCACCGGGAAGGGCAGTTCCTTTGTCCCCAGGATGAGGAGGAGGTGATCGTTCTGAGATATATGTGCCTTTGGGCCTTAAAGTCTGCTCAGCTTTCCAGAGGTTCTGAGAAGTGTAATCTTCCTTCACAGGAAGTCCCTGTGAGCCGTGCTCCGTAGGACTGACTGGGGCAGGTGTCCAGGAGCAGGTGTGGGTCCTGAGGTCAGTGTGGGGAGGAGGGGTGACAGCACTGATAACAATAGCCGATTCGTTTCTATGTTCAGATGAGGAGGCTGGGCACAGAGAGGTTAAGAATTCTGTCCAAGGTCACACAGCTGGGGTGTGAACCCAGAGTTTCGGGCTCTACAATCTGCTTCTCAACCGTGAGCCCGAGGAGGGAGAATGAGGGTGCCAGGTGTCAGGGAGCCCTCCGCTGGCCTGGCACAGCCCACTAGCCTGCCCTACCCCCCGGCCAGATGTGAGGTGACAGGCCTGGGGCCTTAGCTGTGGGGCTGTCAGTCACTGATGAGGAGAACGTTCAGGGCTTTCCCGTAGACGGAGCTGTTCAAAGGCAGAATCTTTGTCAGGGAGCATAGAACTGACCTGGGTGCAGCTCACACAATCTCTGAGTCACACCTGGAAGCCACCTGTTGAACAGGCCCAGAGATGCCACCATGGGGAGGCCCAGGCAGGGCTGTGGTCACCTGGTGCCAGAGACTGGATGACGCTGAAGATATCTTTACCTGGGAGGGGAGGGCACTGACCCTGGGTGGTCAAGATGGGGGTGAGGGGTCTGGCTCCAAAGTCACCCTCCTGCAGGGGACAGCAGGACATTCTGCCAGGCTCCGAGCACTGCGAAGTGCAAAAGAAGTTCAGGGCCATTTGATGAAGTTCTCATTTTCCACCTGCCATTTTCTCCTCCTCTTAGTCCCCAAATCTCTGAGCCACAAAATCCAGAATACCAGCTTCCTCATACATGCCCCACACTTTGCTGGTGCTGTGTCCTCTGTGTGAAATTATCTTCCTCACTGACCTCTCACCTGCATTCCTGACAAAGAGCCCAGGGCCTAATCTCACCTCCCCTCTGGGCCCAGCTGTAATCACATCTCCTTCCGGAAGCTTTCCAGAATGCCTCTTTTCCTCTGAAGGCCTGTGACCCCATATAGATACCCCTGTGTTTAACAAGTTCTTTTACTAGTCAGGTATGGTCCTGACTTACCTCTCCTTTCCTGGGGACACAGTTCCATTCACATAGAGAGTGGGATCCCCACAGACTTTGGACACAGATCGGCAATGTGACCCTGAATCTGCCACACTGGGCCAGTCCTGAAGTCACAAACAGGGATGAGACCTGGGCTGCTCTGGGCTTTGCGGGTCTAGAACCAGTCCCGGTGCTGGCGACAGTGAACCTGCCACAGGAGTATGTGATAGGCCTTCCCTCCTGGAAAAAGGACCATGAGTTGACTCCTGGCCAGAGAGAGGCCCTCAGGCCCTGCCTTGTCTCTCCACAGCCCCGGTCTCCTCCACGGTGACTCTATGAGGTTGTCCGGGGCCTCTGGCCACCCCTGTCCCTGGGCCCTGCTCTACACAACAGAACTCTGAGCATGGCAGATCCCCGTGGTGGCCAGTGTCTAGCACATGTCGGGACCCAGGTGGACGGCCCCACCTGTCCCTCAAGATGCAAAGCGGGGAGGGTGACTGGAACACCCGGGGCCAGGGCTGTAGAAAGCACAGGCAATAGGCTGGTGAAAAGACACCCTCTGTGAGGGGGGCATAGGGAAGTTGAGGCCTGGCCAAGGTCATGAGCTAGTCACTGAAAATGTCGAGACCCGGCCCAGGTATCCCACGTTTTTGTTCTTCGCTGTGCTGCCCACAGGGAAAGGAGTCCGGCTTCGCACTCAGAGCCCAGGATGGGGCTCAGGTCTCACTGACTGTGTGATTTTGGGCAAATTACTGGCCCTCTCTGTGCCCCAGCATCCTCATCTGTAAAGTGGGGAGAACATGGTTGTCTCTCAAGTTGCCTAGAAAATGGGAGACCCACCCTTGGAAAGGCTCTGGCGCTTTGTGGATCATTCAGAAGCTTCCTGCTTTTCTTCTCTCTCCTTTCCTCCCTCCCTTCCACAAGGTGGGACCAAGCCCACCACAGGAGCTGTGTCACAGGTACTTTCTGGGGGCCCTGTACCTGCTGGGTGGGGCGCTATCTCCAGCACTGTGTCCACTGGCTCCCGTCTCACGCAGGCTCGTGCATTCACCTGTGCTTTGCAATCCACACTCTTGCACACACATACACTCATGCACGTGCATGGCATCCTGGGGGGTTTGGGGGTCTGACATTTGCAGACAGGCTGTTCTTAGACATGGAGTCACCAGGTGTCATCCTTGTCACTTCTGGAACAGAAGCGATGCATGTGTGGCCGGAGGGAAGCTGCCACGGGGAGTAGCCCACAGGCATCTCTGCAGACGAGGGAGCAGGAATCCTCTCAGACCCTGTGAGGCTAGGGGGTCTGCCTGGGAGGTCCTACTGTACCACCTCTGTGGCTTCTAGAACATGCAACTCTGGGGGGTAAACGCCATCCAGCCTGTTGTGTTTACAGACGAGGTTTTGACTAACACCCACTCTGTCGGTGGCCTCCCACAGGCATTTTCAGTGGAGGAGCAAGGCGTCTGCTCCCCTCCTGTGCTCTTCCTGAGGGTGAGGCCTGGGCTGGGCTGTGGCGCCGCACGCACTCACCGTTCTTCCCTCGCAGGGCTGCACGACACCAGCAATGCCAGGCGCCCGTGGGGAAAACATCAGGGAAAGACTCCTTGGTGCGCCCTGCTGCTTTCTTATCTCTTTAAAAACTGAAAAAAAAGCATCACTGGTTTTGCAAGAACGCCCGCCTCTCTGGATGAGCTACACTTCTGCCAGGCTGCTTGAGTTCTCGTGATAGAATGTATCTCACTTCATACCTCGATCTTATTTGCTAGAAAAATGAACTCTGTCAAATCTCCTGAAGTCAACTGTCAAAGGAAAGCATTTTGGGGAAGACAGATCTCTTATGGGGACGGCAAAATTCATTTGATTTCATTCTCTAATCCAGTCTCCCTGCCAAACCTGGAGCTGGGATCTTAAGGCCTGTTCACCCGCCATCTGGCGGCCAAGTCTCCCGGTGCCTGGTCCTCCATCTCTTACAAAATAACCCAGAAAGTAGCGCACGCAGCAGCCATGTGGTTTCTCACTGCAGTCTTTAGGTGAAAAATGACAGAGCTCTAAGCCTTGATTCTCAGTGTCTGGGGACAAGAAGGGCTCGCTGTGGAGGCTCCAGCACCCTGTGTGTTGGCACCCCCGCTGCATCCTCATGTCATCCATGCATCCCGTGAAGTGTTGTTTTGTCCTCATTGCACAGCCAAGGGACCGAGGCTCAAGGAGGGCAGTCAGGACCCAGGGTCGTCCAGTCTGCCCACTCTGACCCCCACGGGCCTGGGAGGAGCTGTGCCGGCAGATGCTGGGGTCATCCCTCCCTCCCTGCTCCCGTCCCATCCCCAGCCCAGGCTAGTGGGGGCTGACCTCCCTCCCGACCCTGCTCTCCGCCCCGCCTGGGGCTCTAGCATCTGCCTTCAGCGTGGGGAGATGTGCTCTGTCCCTGCTGTCCCTCGTCCCCTGGACGATGAATGGACATGTTTCCTGTCATCAGTGGAGGGGACACACACTGGTCAGGCTGATGTCACAGTGGATTCTCGGGGAAACTACACTCTGTGGAACATAAGCACATGCTAATGGTGGCTATCACACGCCATATTTATAGATTTATCAGAGCGAGCAAAACCGCTCTGACAGGCACATTCCTCTGGGCTCATCACAGTTCATGTTTGCACGCGGGACTCCGGGCCGCTCCTGAGGTCAGCGTGGGCCCACAAGTGAACTGCACCACACACCCCGCCTGCAGGGGTCTCAGCTGTCACCCCGGCGGCCCCCTCAGCTCCTCCTGGTCCTCTCCACTTTCCAGAGAGCCTGTGGGACAGACTTGGGGAAACCCTGAAGACCACAGAGTGACGTGCCCCTCTGCCAGGGACCTGAGGCCCCTTTACCCACTGTCCCGTGTCTGCATGGTCGGCACAGGGGTCCAGCAGCGTCTGCTGGGGACACAGATGACAGTGCCAGGGGGTGACTAGCAGTGAGGAGAACTGAAGTGGCAGGGGAGACAGTGGTGGGCGGCGCGTGGGGGTCTGGGAATCAGGTGACACTGAGCAGGACACGAGGTATGAAGGGGATAGAGTGTGCCTGGGCAGGGGGGTGTCTGGAGACACAGAGGCAGCACATGGGGAACCCCATAGGCCTGGGTCGGTTCTTAGGTGAAACTTGCTTCAGCCCCTTGCCTCAGTTTCCTCAGCTGTCCAACAGGGATCTGAGTGTCAATAATGTGCCCCGCAGATGGGGTGGAGACTGCAGGCGCGCTGGGGGCCGGGAACCCAGTGGCGCTCAGGTGGCTTCTGTGGAGGCGATGGCTGAGCCTTGAACAGGGAGAGAAGGGAGGAGGGGCCACACAGCCATGGGAAGACCTTATGTGGGGGCCCTGGGGCAGCAGGGGGTAATGGCCTGGCACGGAAGGAGATGTGGGCAGGGGCAGGGGAGAGGCCGGGAGAGCTGAACTGCAGGAGGAGGAGTATGAGCAGCTCCATTCCCCCGCGGAGCTGAGGCTACGAACACCCCAACTGCCATCTCTGGAACGAGACTGCTGTTTTAGGGTGCTGGGGACAAGGGAGGAGGGAGTGAGGGCCAGGCGGGTGCAGCTGTTCTCACTGGGAAGGCACTCACGTGAGTCCTCCATGAACTCCCTTCCTAGGTAGCTCAGGGGCCCGGCGAGGGCAGCCAGCGTCTCTCTAGGCCCTGCCCTGTGGACAGTCTGCAGCTCGCCCGGTTCCGAGCTGCCTCCCTGAGCGGCAGGCTCAGAGACACCCAAAGGCCCTCCAGAGCCGGCTGGGAAAGCCCCAACTCCTTTGGACCCTGCCATCATTTGGGGCCCCCAGGCTGGGTCTCACCACACTCAACCATAGTGCCGCTTCCCCGTGGGACCCCCTGGCCGACCCTGGGAGGAGCAGGATCCGTCGCGATGAAACCAAAGGTTCGCACTGGAGCCATCTGTGCCAGGCCTGTGTGGCTCCAAGTCACAGCCTCCAAAGCTGGCGTTCCCCCAGCTGTCCCACCCCAACAGCACAGCTGGTGAGAGGCACAGGGGTCGCATGGTGGGGTTTCCACTCGTCTCTTTACCGGAGGCCACAGCTGCTGGTCTCTGCCCCTGAAGCTTATTCTTCATGAACTTGCTCATCCATTCCAGGTATTTATTGTGCGTTCAGTGAGTTGAACCCACTTCTGAGCAGAGGGTACAGCTTTGCTGCTTCTCTGAAGTCCTTGGGTGATTCTGACTGGGAAAGAGTTCAAGAGAATCCAGAGGACTCCTTCTAGCCATAATGTATCCACCTGTTTCCCATCCATCATCCATCCATCATCATCCATCCATTCATCATCCATCCATCCATCCATCATGTATCCATTCATCATCCATCCATCCATCCATCATCGTCCATCCATTCATCATCCATCATCCATCCATCATCATCCATCCATTCATCATCCATCCATCCATCATCCATCATTCATCCATCCACCAACCTATCCATCCATCATCATCCATTCATCATCCATCATCCATCCATCATCATCCATCCATTCATCATCCATCATCCATCCATTCATCATCCATCCATCCATCCATCATCATCCATGCATTCATCATCCATCATCCATCCATCATCATCCATCATCCATCCATCATCATCCATCCATTCATCATCCATCATCCATCCATCATCATCCATCCATTCATCATCCATCCATCCATCCATCATCATCCATCATCCATCCATCATC
>RJWH01006962.1:0-46612 GCA_004363575.1 Solenodon paradoxus | reverse complement strand
TTATTGTTGTTATTTAGCACCTCAAGCTCTAGGCCAGGTTGGGAGAACAAGGAAATATTTGGAGGGAATTTTCCCAGCCTTTGTGATGTTTTCATACCACACGCTCACTGGAAGTCTGGGATGGCCTTTGATGGAGGCCGTAGACGCTCAGGGAACAGCATCTGGGACTTCATTTCCAGCTTGTGTGGGAACTGTGGAAAAGAGGTCGATTTTTGTGTTCTTGAGTAATCACATTGAAGCTGGAAGGAGGACCTTCCATGAGAAGTAGTTGCTTATCTTTTTAACAGCTGTCTAGGTGGTTGAAGCTGAGACAACCTGAGAAGAAATACTGGCCCCTCAAGACTTCCACTGAAGCCCATAGAGTTATTCCTTTCACCTCTATTCTAT
Source organism: Solenodon paradoxus (assembly GCA_004363575.1). NCBI lineage: Eukaryota > Metazoa > Chordata > Mammalia > Eulipotyphla > Solenodontidae > Solenodon > Solenodon paradoxus. The sequence goes on along the minus strand of RJWH01006962.1, from coordinate 46,225 downwards.
GTATTTTTTACATAAGAAATCTAGAAGGTTTCTTCATATTTAGAGTGTGTTGGTTTAGACAAACACCACATGCTCACACAGAAAAATGATTACCACAGAAATCAAAAAGGGGAGTGAACGAATACTAACTCGGTTCTTCTTTCCATAGCCACCGCCTAGTTCTTAGTGTATGTGATTTCCAGGAAGTCACAGAGGAGGGAACTGATGGACTAAAACAGACCCCAAGTTTCTCAGAATTGGTCTCCTATACATGCCCATTCTAACACGTAGAACCAGAGACAGTGGAGGACAGCCCCAGAGGCAAAGGAGAAACTCCTGTTCTTCTAAACCTTTAGACTTGACCTTCATCAAAGAAGTTATCTATTACCCCCGGGCCTTCAACCTTCTCCTAATCCAGAAATGGTCTTCGGTCCATTTGTCCAAATTGTCTAGAAGAATGTAGAAAGGGAAGCTACCTTAAATTTCGGAGTAAGGATGAGTCATTCTTACTTGCCATGTGATGATCCCCTTCTCTCTCCCCCACACCCCAGGTTCACTTCCTAGGCCTCAGCTCAAGATGCAAATCATGGGTCTGCCCCAGATACCTCAGAATTTACTATCATACTATGACATTTTGACTTTTACTAAAAAGGAGGGGGAGTGAGGCGAGTTGGAGGTCAGCTCTGGCCGCTGCGTCTAATCTTCTGTCGTGGGGACAGCACAGTCCCTTCTGGACCAAGCGACTCTGAGGAACTTGTAGCATAGCTTTCTAACACAAAGCTAAAATCCTACTAGACAAGCTTATTTAGTTGTGTAGTATGGGCCGGGGTGACGTGTTGATTCTGGGACTCACTAGGGATCAGTGCATAGAGCTCTCTTGTCCTCTGGAGTGAAGATCCTTCTGCAGTGTCGACGTCTGCGTGGGAGACTTGAAGGAGTGGGGAAGTAGTCATGGAGGTGAGGAGACATTGGTCGTGTAATTCTGACATGGCCTTAGGAAGGCCAGGACTCCAGGTGTAGCTGAAGGGTAGGTTTGGCCCAGTCCAGAGAGAGAAGGCGGTCCTACACAGGCCATGACTCTCTGTTCCTCAAGGTAGACAAGTGCCCACTTTGTAAAACAACTAGAGTTACCCAACTTGCTTGGGTTAGACAATGGGGGTGGGAGTGGGCAAGAGGTGTTTCCCCTTTGTTGGGTTCAGAAGGAGGGACTCAATGTGCAGCATGGACAGAGCCCTTAGAGCCTTTATATACTCAGACCCTCTTTGGATTTAAGCTTTATCCCTGCACTTCACAGCATCTTCTTCTTCATCTTTGAGAATCATTACCATCCAGATTATCTCTACCTGGAGTAACCAAGGTGCTAACAATATCTGTTATCAAAAATAATGTTATAGATGCAAAAACACACTCCATTTTGTAGGCTGTGTATCCTGAAGTCATACGTTCTACTCCCTCTAAATGCCACCTCCCGTAGTTCCTGCCTAGAACTTTCCCCTGAGCTTCAGGCTCACATAATCACCTGCCATCAGTCTCGGACTGCTTCTTCATGAGGTCACCTTATACTTCCAGAGAACTCCCAGCTTTATCCATCACTCTCTTCTCTTCCTGGCCTACATGCTCACAGGGGGCTGTCACCTCGCACCCCACTTCCCAGCTCATGGGTTTAACTATCACCTTCACGCTACTGTGTCATGACTTTAATTCTAACCTGTCTCCTAAAGTTTGTCCCCAACTGCCTGCGTCTCCAAATAGTGGACCCCCACCCCCAAACCCAGTCTGTTCAAATGGAACACTTGATCTTGTCACTCATACAATGGGATCCACTTTGAGTGATTCCCATGCCAGTGAATGGCAGCCTCATCTACTCTGCTACTGACGACAAACCTGGTTTGACGTCTCAGTCTTCACTCCCACCAGCCCCATTACTTACACAGTTCTTAAAATTAACTGTTTCATCTCCACTACCACCATCCTAGTCCAAACTATCGTTCTCAGTCTTCTAGGATATAACAGCCTCCTAGACGCCCAGCCTCCACTCTTGCTCCCTCCCACTCATTCTCCCTGCACAGCCAGAATGAATTCTTAAAACACCATTCTGATCTTATCATCCCTTTGCTTCTTATTAATCTTGGAAGAAAGAGAGATATAATTGACTGATTTCATTGCCTGCCAATACCTCTCCCAGTCTCTTCCGTTCTAACCCTCAGTTCCTCTAAGCAAAGCTACAAATGCTCTCCTGACTTAGAGACACTGGCATGATGTTTTCTCTTCTTGAAACATCCAGTCCCTTCCCCCATTGAACCCTGCACTTGAGCTTCACAACTTTTATCATGATGGTCGACGCTTTTCCTGCTGTGCTGTGTGTTTCTTGAGGACCAACACCTTGTCCTGTTTGTCACAGTGACGTCAGTGCCTGCCACAGGTCTGCTCTGGAATTAGCCTTTTATTCCTTGCATGAAGGAACACACAAATGAGTAATGACGTGACATATATCGCAATAGGCCAGGAAATAATTTTGTGTGTGGGCAAAAGCAAAAATTTGCAGTGTTGCAATGGTCTTCGTTATGTCAGTAATACCTACGTGATAAAAATATACTCAAGGAGTAGAGAATGACTGAGAATTATATGATAGATTAAAAATAGATAAACATCAAGACTGTGGTTACTGGAGTGGGGGGAAGGGAAACTGGGGTAAGGGGACAAAAATGATAGTGGTGACAGGCGGTGGTGGGTGTGGTGTCATCTACACATTGATTGAAGTGTCAAGGTGTCAATTTACTTCCCTAAAACATAGTATTCTAAACACACGAAACATTAAAACTAGGTAACATATTTTGTATTTCACAATAGCTTGAAAAATAACACAGGGTGTTTGCTTTAGATTGCACTTGAGCATTTTCAAAGTTGTTCTACTAAATGAGAACTTGAGCATATTCTGATCTAACTAGAAAATTCTGATCACACATTATGTAGTTTAATTCTTTTTTGATAAACGTGTCATATCTTCTTTCCATCAAAGAGTGGGGTTGTGGGGGAAATGCTTGAAGTGGTCAATAATTTTTATTTCCAGATAAAGAGAAAATGAGCAAAGTATAAAACATTACTGTCTCTGTTACACAACAGGAAGCGAATGTCTACAAAATGCAGACAGTGTGCGCTGGCAAGTCCAAGGTTGTTGGTACAGGGCACCCCAGTTCAAGGAAGACAACATACAGACTCCTGGGCTCCAGGAGAGAACACGCTTTGTATTGCTGGTGACTGTCTCCACAGGGCCTGACACCTCTGTATTGTGACGGTGCTGTCTTAGTCCTTTTTGGCAGTTCAAAGTACTTTGAGACACAGAAACTTGGAACAGGGAGCCAAGTATGATTCGTATTATTTTTTCGTAATCTGTGAACCACATCTTCATTAAAAAAATAAAAGCAGAAATACTCACTCTAGTGTAGTGGTTAAGTCTGGCATCAAACAGATACCATCGTAATTTAAGCTCATTTCACTTCCTCTGGGCCTCAGTGTCCTTATCTGTAAAGTGGGGATGAAAAGAATACCTGCCTTGGGGGGTTTAATGAGGATCTGATGAGCTCACTCACAGAATGGCCACAGCATCCGTTCTCTGGAGCAGATCATGGTATGAAGAATACTATGAGGGGTCTCCACGTGGGCCCCCCACATGCCAGGTTGCACCCAGGGGTGCAAAGAGACAGAATGGTCTTATAAAATGGTTGAAACCTCTGAGACCAAGTAGACTGCCTGGCAGCTCAGTTACACATGTAAGGCCTTATGTAACCATGTAGGCGCCCAAAGCCACACCCAATCTGAAGCAAAGTGAACAAAAAAGGGCAATGTTCAAGCGTATACCTAACATTGGAGTAGATTTGTGTGTACAATGACTCTTACAGTTTCATTGTCAAAAACAATTAACCACAGGAGGCTTGGGGTTGCTGTTTTCTTTCAGAAGATTGGAGCAATTCCATATTTAGGATATTTAGGAAGATTTTCTAAAAGTCTATGACCACTGATGCCTAATGGAAAGGCCATCAGTACACAAACTTTTCCCTTCCGTGCCACACCCCACTGAGCAACGCTGATAAACAGTTCTGCAACCCTCAAGACAGTTAGTCAAACAGAGTTACTTTCCATTCTCCATTTCTAAAGTTCCACTCTCCTGTACTTATTTCCTAGTCTAAATCCCCTAAAAGTCCGATCATTTTTGAGCCAAACTCTACTCCTCTCTTCTGTATCTGTCTAACTGCAAACCTCCTTGGAGCTCAACGTGTAACCTTGAACACATTTTAGATTTGATTCACATTTCTCATACTTGGAGTGAATTTTTTTTTCATCCATCCATCATGATGTATCCAACACTGACTGAGGATCAATTCCATGCTATGCATTTGGGGAATGCAGAGATGAATAAGATCCAGTCCCTGCCCTCAAGTACCTTCCACTGCTTTGCACAAACTGTGTGCAAATATTTAAATTCCAGTGCCAATGTTGTACCAGCGATGCAGACTGACATGACAGCAAAGACACAGAAAGTCGCGTCACTCAGACAAGCAGGAAAGGGCTTCTCGGAGAGGTGGCACAGAGTCTTGAAGGGTACTGGTGGGAGGAGGGGACAAAGAAGGATAAGAGTCTCAGAAGGAGAGAGCAAAAGATTGAAAAGCATAGAGGTGTGGAATGGTTACACGGTTCAGAGATTTGAGCTTCAGTTGGCGTAGACAGGGCCTTCTGTGAGAAAAGGTCTGCGTGCATAGAAAAAGCCTGTGCTAATGCCCAGTCTACAAAGGGGCCGTGTGCTCACTTTGCAGACATAAATTGCTTTCAGGCCTGCTTTGATGGAGGGGTTGGTCTGCAGCATCCTGCACTATGAACTGGCTGCGTGAGTCTTGAGCCACGAGGCGAGGAGGCAGATAGCACCCTGCAGGTTCTCAGGTTGTAGAAGTCTAGAATCCAAGATGGCTTCCGCTTTTGGTACCAAGTCAAGTTTTTACAATTCTCCCAAATAGCAGAGATCTCAAACTATCTGGAACATTTGCTCATTCAATACATATTTTTGTAAGTAGGTACTATGGGCTAAAACCTGTTCCAGGCTCTGAATTTACATGGCTGACGAAAAGTCGATGCCTCCTTTTAAGGCACTGAACATTAACCGTGGAAAGTGACACAAGAATAAAGTGCGGTGTGATAACTGAGTAAACAGGGCAGTTGCAGTCTGGAGTGCCTGAAGACAAAATGCTTGAGTCGACTTAAAATGTTTATTCAAAAACTCCTTCAAACTTCCAAAAGAGGTGCAAAATTAAAAATAATGCATTCACAATTGTATCAAAAGAACAAAATAACTAGAATAAATTAAACCAAGCAGGAGAAAGGCCAGTGCACTGAAAACTATAAGACATTGATCAAAGAAAATGAAAGATGACACAGAGAAATGGAAAGATGTGCTGTACTCATGGACTAAAACATTAATATTGCTAAAATGGCCATACTAAGCAAGGTGATCTACAGAGTCAATGCAATCCCCATTAAATCCCAATGGTATTTCTCATAGAAATAGAACAGACCTAAAATTTGTGTGGAAACATAAAAGATCCCAAATAGCCAAAGCAAACTTGAAAAAGAACAAAGATGAAGACATCACACTTCTTAATTTCAAATTATATTGCCAAGCTATAGTCATCAAAATGGTGCTATTGGCATAAAAACGGTCACATGGATCAATGCAACAGAATAGAGAGACAGAAATAAATCTATGGATATATAGCAAATGAATTGATGACAAAGCAGCCAAGAATATACAATAAGGAAAAGACAGTCTGGTCAATAAATGGTGCTGGGGAAACTGGATAGCCATGTGCAAAAGAATGAAACTGGACCCTTAATTTACACCATACACAAAAATTAGTTCAAAATAGATAAAGACTGGAACATAAGATCTGAAAGCATAAAACTTCTAGGAGAAAACCTCTTTGATATCGGTCTTGGTAAGTTTTTGGATTTGACACCAAAAGCAAAAAGAAATTAGTGAGACCAAAGCTGAAAAGCTTCTGCAGACAAAGCAAACCATCAACAAAATGAAAAGGCAACCAACTAGATGGGAAAAATATGTGTAAGTCATGTATCTGTGAAAGGTTACTATCCAAAGCATATAAAGAGCTCATACAACTCAATAGCATAAAAAATCTGATTGAAAAACAGGCAGAGGTGCTGAATAGACTTTTATCCCAAGAAGACATACAACTGCCCAACAGGTATCGGAAAAGGTGCTCAGCATCATTAATCAGGCAAATACACATCAAAACCACAAAGAGATATCTCCTCACACCTGTGAGAAATGCTGTTATCCAAAAGACAGGAAATAACAGGTGTTGGTGAGGATATGGAGAAATGGGAATAGTGCACTATGGGTGAGAATGTAAATTGGGGCAGTCGCTATGAAAGTTAAGTATAGCACTTCCTCAAGAAATTAAAATCACACCATATGATCCAGCAATCCTACTTCGTGATATAGAGCCAAAGAAAATTAAATCACCATCTCAAAGAGATATCTGCATCCCCATGATCATTGCAAGCATTATTCACATGAGCCAAGATAGGAAAGCAACCAAAGTGTCCATCAGTGGGTGAATGGAGAAAGAAAGAGCAAATATATGGATAGTGGAATATTATTCAGCCATAAAAATTAGGAAAACCTTGCCATTGTGACAACATGCATAAAATCTTGGGGAATTACGCTAAGTGAAGTAGGTCAGACAGAGAAAGACAAATAGTGTGTGATCTCACATATATGTGAATCTAAAAAATAAAATAACAATAAAAAGAGCCAAACTCCTAGATATGGAGAATAGATTGGTGATTGCCAGAGGCAGTTAACAGGTGGGTGAAACAGATGAAGAGGGTCAAACGGTGCAAACTTACGATTATAAAATACGTAAGTCCTAGAGATGTAATGTACAGCGTGGTGAAAATAGCTATCAATACTGTATTGCCTATTGGAAAGTTGCTAAGAAAGTAGATCTTAAAAGTTCTCATCTCAAGAAAAAAAATTGTAATTATGTGGCAATGGATGTTAACGAAACTTTTTTGGATGTTGGTTTCACAAAATACAGAAACATCAAATCATTATGCTGTACACTAATATAATATCATGTCAATTACAAATAATAATACAAATAACAACTATATGTTTATTTCTGAACCACTTGAGGTTTAAGCTGTACATATCGTGACTTTCACTCCTCAACACTTCTGTGTATATTTCCTAAGAATATATTCTTACTTGTCACTACTGTCCAGTTATCAAATTCAATTTAACATTGCTACTGCTCTGCCATGTGTATTCCAATTTGATTAAGTGCTCCATTAATATCTTATATATATTTGTCCCCGCTCCCGTACAGGACTCAGTCTAGAATCAGGTATTGCATTTAGCTGTCATGTCTACTTATATCATCTTCAATCTGGAACACCCCAAAAACCTGTCTTTTATGACATTAATCCATGAAGTTAATACAGTAATTAACTCTCCCCTTTTAAAATGCTCTTTATTTTGATTTAGTCTGATGTTTCTTCGTGGTTAAATTCATGTCACCCTTTCCTAGATATAAAGCTACGTAAATGAGGTTGTTTCCAAGGGTGTCACATCTGGAAGCACACCATCAACATTCCCCCCTATATTTAGCATCCAGTGATAGCCTTGCCTGAATCAGTATTTACTGTGATAAATGCAAAATGGCCTTCCAACTCCACGGTTCCCTCCACAGGTACCAGTCAACACATGGTGTTACTAAGAGGACCTTGCCCTTTCTCCCCACCTATTTATTAATATGGGCTCACAGACTTCTACTTTTCTCAATGCTTTAAATTCACTATTTTGATGCTCAAATTTTCCCTTACTTGGTCAGTGGAAGCTTCTTCAAGTTGGCACTGGTGCCCGTGAAACAGCCCTATCAATTTTTTTGCCATTCTACTACTTTACGGCATAAAATGTTCCAGGTTCATATTGGGTCTTCCCTGCTGCAAATACAGAATCAGCCATTTCTCCAAGAAGCCCTGGTTCTTTTAAGGGGAGTGTAGTGCTTAGAAACTAAGTTCTAGCCCTGAACTGTGTGCAGTTCTATTAAGGGTGTCATTGCTTCTAGGATGTGTGTGTGTGTATATACATACATACATACATATACAGTATATATATACACACACAGACTGAAGTGAGTTTCTCTGTGTTTATATAGACATACATGGCAATTCTATGCTTACTATATGCATATAAATGTATACATGTGCATAGACACATATACATATATGTGTATGTATATGTATGTATTTTAGAAATCATAAATTCACCTAGATACTTGAGCTGACTCTAAATGGAAAGGAAAGAATTTGTTTAATGGAGGACAGCAATGGGAAAGGATTCTAGGTAAAACGTAAATGGCATATTATAGGACTTAAGAGAAATTCAGTAAGATCAAATTTCACTGACTATAATGGGGAGTAGCAAGAAATTCAATTTTAAACACATGAATGACATAATCAGGTCTCTTCGACAGTCATTCTGCTGGCACCAAAGAGGCCAGACTAGAGTCGGTGATGCAAGAAGCAAGACACTGCATTAGTTCAAGGGAGAGATGGCATATGGCGAAAACAGGCAATGGTCATGAGGATGAAGAGAAACTCAAGGGATCTAGGAGTTAAAAAATGATAAGATTTGGTAACAGCACCACGAAAGTTTAAAGGGTTTAAATCTGTAAGGGTTGGAGGAGAGAAAGGAATAAAAGATAAAATCTGTCTTTTTCGGGCTGGGGCAACTAAGTGGCCAGGGGTGCTGTTCAGTGGGACGGGAAACATAGGGGAAGCAGATTTGTGAATAAAGATGAAGAGTCACTTTTGCACATGCCGAGCTTGAAGTGCTGTGGAACAGCCATGCTGAGATGTCCAGAGAGTGCACCACGGGTCTGAAGTTCAGGGAAAGGTCAAGGTGGAGAAATGTGGACATGGAAGCCATCCGCCCTTTGGTAAATGAAGTTATAGGAGCAGACAAGTTTGTCAAGGAAGATGTTATAGACTGGAAGGGAGGAAAAGAATGGCGAGGACCAGCAATGTTCAGTGGACGAAAAGGCTGATGCAACGAAGGAGACTGAGGGCTGGTCAGAAAGATCAAATGAATGCCAGGGAAACATGCAAGACAGCCAAGGAGGGAGAGATTTCTCCAGGAGACAAGAGTCAAATATTCGAGAGGTTAAGATAGATTTTGGAAAGTTTTCCCTGGACTTGGTCAATATCTGCTTCTGTTCAGTGTAAGTTGCGAGAGCAATAAAGAGTATCTCCCAAGGCTGTTTCAAGGGTTACTTGAGAGTAAGCATGTAAACCACTGGCTACGGTGCCTAGCATACAGGAGGTGTGATGGTCGATCTACTGGGACAGAGCAGGAAACAGAAACTGCTGAAGCTGCTCCCAGACAGGAGGGAATTTGGTGCCTACAATGTCACTGGGCTAGAGAAGTGCAAGTCCGGGAACTGCCATGAGACCTATGGCTTCCAAGTGAAGATCACCGTAGTTGTCATCCACATCTCGCTGCCGGACGCATCCAGCTGTTGCTGCTTCTGCCACCGCTGCTGCCACCATCATCTCTCACCCAGAGAACTGTCACTAGACACTGGAATGTGGACTACAAAAGTCACAAACATATCCTTGAAATTCTGTCAGCAACCGACCCCAGGAAGAGAGCCCCTGCCTAACTTAAGCCGGCCAAACCTTGTGCGAGCGCATCTCATTGTGGGAAGTGAAATGTATCAGAGCCCACAACTGGATCCAGAACCCTAGGTGCAAAGGAGTCTGGGAGATGTATTTTTAGCCTTCTGGCGGATACATAGAAAGGGTAAGAAGAGATGCTGCATAGCAACAGACACTATCCAGCACATCTATCTTGAGGGGAAGCAAGTATTTTCATCGTGATTGCTGACATCAGCATTCTGACTATGGTCAAAATATAGAATATCAAAGATTGACAAAATCCTGCTAAGTATAAAGAGGAATAGGGATGAGATTAAAGAGCAACGGTTATGTTTGAACAAAAAAACAAATGTATCTTTCTCTAGTATTGGAAGAAAAATAGTGAGAAGAGACAAATAATGTATAAGTTGAGCCAAAAGAACAGGACTGGAGGGAACTTATGGAAGGTTCTATCTCAGGGGTTGCGTTATTGCTGTAAAATAGGGGCAAAGGCCAAGCTCCCTGAGTGGAAAAGGCAGTAGACAGCTAAGGAGGGGAAATGGGACAAGATGCTGACATGGCATGAGACCCTTTCTGCACATCGACTAGCAAAAAAAAAAGAAAAAGAAAAAGAAAAACACAGGACTTATTTTTATAAAGCACTGTTATTCTTCTTTATTGAAAATGTCCATTTGAAAAGTCTTCAAGATAAAAACAAGTTAGAAAAATTGCGTTTGTGTAAGAAGGGACGTGGCAGGAGAGGAACTGAAAGGCCTCTAAGGGCAGCAGTTTCGTTACAGGGTAACAGGAACCCATTTAGAGAGTATAGTAAACAACACAACTATGGAGACGCTGCTCTCAGGTTAACATGGCTTCATTTCCTTCATATGACTGTTTGGTGCGTGAGCGCAAACACAACTCTGAACAAGCCTCACTACCCAGAGTACCTAGGGCCTCTCCTCAGAAGGGCCAAGTCCCCCAAACATGCGTCTTTACACGGCACTTTAAAATAAGGACCTTTCAATAGTTGAAGCAATCCTATACCTTATCAACTAAAGTATTTTGTAATCACAGAAATGTCTCCTAAGGATATAGACAAACCACAGACAGCGCGGACATCTGTGCTGCTGTTTTAAGATGTAGGTGAAGGATGGCAGATCTGAACTGCTGTACTTTAAAACACTTAGAAATCCTCTTTGCTCCTCAGCTGACAAGCACGGCTGAGTGCGGCGGGGCTGACGCGGGACTGCAGAACAGCTCAGCTCCCGTGGATGATGGAACAGCTGCTGTGCAGCCGACAAGCGTCAACAGTCCTGCACCGGGAAGCTACAGGAATTGAGGGCCCCACAGTAGAAAGAAAAAGGACTCCTCCGCAAGCCGAGCAGTTCTAGATCCTAGCTGGGTCTCTGAACCAGCATTTGCCAAACCCGCATTTGTAGGCACCCATTGAAAGTACCTGCACAACAATTCTGGTGACTCCACTGGCTTTTGTGTCTAGTGATCTGGCCCCCGGTCAAACTCCATCTGTCGTTGGGAGAAAAGTGGGTGGGCTGGACAGCTCTGTCCTGGAGGCTTGAGCTGACTCGCAGCTGGAGGTGTGCTGCCTGTGGGGACTCTTCTAAATCTGGTTTATCACAGTTCTTGTTTCTGAGATACCTCTGAAGGTGATGGTTTGATTTCATGAGCAACTTGACTAAACCAGTGCCGAGTAATCAGCTTTGCTAGTCACCGGGACACAACTATTAGACGGGTCCTATCTTTCTGGATATACAAAGTGGGTCCCCAGCACACTTGCACACATAATACTCAGAGCCCTACTCAAGAAAGCTGATGAATAACATGACTGCTCACCGCATATATGGGAGAGCAATCGAGGGACTGAAGGCTTTTGCTAGGACACAGCATCTCAGTGCAGATCATTTTGAAGACAGGAAGGAGCACTTTGAATACACAATGTAAATAAAGCAAATGCTCACAGTCTATACTTTCGAAAAGGTAAGCAAAGCACACGAAGATTAATTTAGATACTGCTTGGCATGGCTGGCTAAAGCACTGGGGAAGAGTAGCACTTACACACATGGCAGAAGGCTAGAGGAAAAGCCCGTCATGCACTGGGAAGAGAGGGTCAGCCCTGCTGAAGGGTGGACTTGCCAGTGCAATTTGCTAGTGGCGTTGGTGTTAGTATGCACACCAGAGCTTCTGCCCCACAGAGTTAAAATGTAAACCGCCACAAAAGGAATAAGGGCTCTACTGGGTTTTTTGGTCTGATGGATACCTCAGGGCAATGCTTTTTTGAAAAGCGTGTACTGAGAGGTAGCACGTGAGGGTCTAAGGAAGGGCCGCTGGATCAGTGAGTCTCACTCTAGCCATAGCTCAAGAAGCTTCGCCTTCAGTGAATTAGGTACTGAGGGGCTTCCAGGTGCAGGAAAGCACTGGGGAAAAAGCCAACTTCACATTTAATAAGCCATGGCCAACCACTTTGGGGACAGCAGCCAGCCCAACGAGAGTGACCTGAGGGTAATGGCCGCAGCAGAAGCACTAAGAATTGAAAGCCATCTCAAGATCATTCAAGTCATTTGACTGTATTCATTTTCCTTTTCACGATGAATGCAAAAGACTCTGGGGCAACTCCTACCAACACCTCTTGCTTTTACCCCTCTCAAAAACAAAACAAAAAACAACACCAACACCAAGCAACCAATAACCAAACACCAACAAACACTCAAGCAAATGGGGTGGGTGGGGGAGAGGCTGAGATACAAAATAAAAACCAAAGGAGTGAGCAAACAGAGCCAAGTCATTCTGCTGTACATTTCAAGAAGTCCTGAAGACACACTTTGGCCAGCTTCACAGTGGTGGTGCAGGTTAAGGAAGAACGGATGTCTTGCTGCTCGACTCCGCCCGAGTGCACTCATCAGTTTGCTTCAGCAGCCTCCAGACCAGCTTTTCTAGGTCCCGTCTTGATTTCAATTCTTCTTCCAGGCATTGCTTCATTCTCTTATTCTCCTATGATGGGGACACAGAATTGTAATTACCACCTAGGTGACCTCTTCTCAGGGGTTCTCCTGCTCCCCTCTTGACAGTTTTCACCACTAACTACACTTTCATTCCTCAAACACTTCTCTCAGTTTCTGAGATAAGGCAGCCTCTCGATTCTACTTCTCGTTGACCAACCTTTTGTATTCTTCTTCCTTGAAATGCAAGTGTTCTTGAAAGCTCCAGCCCTGACACTTCTAATTCAGCTCTCTTTTCGTTGAGTGTCTCTTCGCTTTCAGTTCAACTATTTCTTAAGGGGTTTCCCAAATATATCTGGAACTGACTTCATCTCATGAAGCCAACTTCATGTTTCCACGGGGATATGTTATAAATACCTCAAACTCATTGTATCCTAAAGTGAACACAGTACATCCCTTATCACCCACAAAATTCTCCTCCTGTGGGTCCCGATCTCTGTGAGGGGCATCAACATGTCAAAATACAATTATGCATCACTTAACATCAGGGATACATTCTGAGAAATGAGCCACTAGGGAATTTCATCATTGTGCAAACATCATATTACACAAACCTAGATGGTATAGCCTAATGGTTGTCATTAAGTGATGCCTGACTGTAGCAGACTTGCAGGTTAAAAGCAATCCCCGGCTCTCCTTTTAAAAGTCCCTGACCTTTTCTTCAGGTTGGGACCTCAAGGCATCATTTTTTCATAGACTAACATTTGATTTCCTCTTCTACAGCCTCACTGGCACTGCCTCAGATCAGGAGTTCATGATGCCTCACCCCAAGTTTTGTAATAAGCAACTAAGTGATCTTCTAGTCTCTGGTCTCTCTCTTCTCCAATCCATCCTTTACCCTGTCACCAGAAGAGGTCAGTCACCAAACACAACAAAGAGTGCATATGCAGGGGAGCCCATACAGCATGATTTATGGCTGTGCTTACAGATACATGTTATTTTTTTTTTAATTTCTGTATACGAATGCCCCTGTACTTGAAAATTACAACTAAGTTTGGACCTTCATTGCAAAATGCTAAATAAGTACCTAAGCACGTCTCAGAAATGTAGTCCCAGTATGTGGCAGGAAAGGGGACCCTACTATGATCTGAGAGAATGACTTTTATATTTCTGTACCTGTTTCAGCTCTTTGACCTCATCCTTCAAGGCATACACAGTATCAACAAGGCTCCTAGAACATAAAGATAAAATTCAGACATTAATGACTGCCACAAAAGTATTGTTAGATAATACTTAACCATAAAGTCAGCTTTTAGAAATGCAGATTCTGAAAAGCAGTGAACCTTCTAGCTGGTTGGGAGAGACATAGCTTTAAATAGGTCTCATGCTTCTCATTTTAGGGGTTCACCACCAAAGCTCATTCAAATGCCACCATACCTTCTCTCCTCCTTTGCCACTCACTTCCCAGTTTGGGGTGGGGGGTTACAAAAAAGGGAGACCAGATCTTCTATCCATTTTTCAATCAGATTGCTTACTTTCTGTCATTATATCGTATGAGTTCTTTATATATTTTGGATATTAACCCTTGTTGGGTGTATAATTTGAGATGACCTTTTCCCATTCTCCCCATCATCAGTATATTGCTTTTTCATTTGGGTGATGGTTTCGGTCGCTGTGCAGAAGCTTTTTAGTTAACGCAGTCCCATTTGTTTATTTTTGCTTTTGTTTCTCTTGCCATTGGTGTCAAATCCACAAAGACATCACCAAGGCTGGTGTCAAGTTGGTGGTGAGGATAAGGGTGTTGGTGGGTGGGTGAAGTGAGTAAAGGAGATCAAGTGTGTGATGATGGGTGGAAAGTAGGGTTTAGGTGATGATAATGATTGTGATGGAATATATATATTCCCCCGAGCTGGAATTACAGTGCTGCACACCAGAAGCCTAACATTATAAATCAATGTCATGTCAATAACAATTTCTTTTAAAAGGACACTAAGGCTCGAAATCATCTTTTAACATTTATTGAAGTAGAAGTGCTTTATGACATTATATAGTTTTAAGGTAAATGAGAGGTATCATGAGGCCCTGCCTATCCTACAATACCTATGCTATGACAGTGTGCTTCTCACCCATCTGACCCCACATGACCCTACATGACATAAAGTCAAGGTCATTATTCCTGGAAGATCCCATAGATGAGCACAAAAGGATGAAAGGCCATGGCTGAGTTAGCGAATAGTCATCTCTTCTCTGGCTCCCTCGTAGGACAAGGACTTTGAAGATCTGACTTCCAGTTCTAATCCTACCACTTCCTGGTCCTCTCACCTTGAGGAACCAGTTTCCTTCTCATCCTCTCTGGGTCTCACTGTCTTCTATACAAAAGGGGGTAATACCACATTCCCCCCGCCAAACAACCTCACAAAGTTGTTGGAAGGTATGAAAATAGCTATGATGACAATAACATCATCACCACTTACTGAATGATGACCATGTGCCAGTCATTATAGTCATGATTCTACTAAACCTCACAACACCCTGAAAGTATCACCATCCTACCCATGTGGATGAGGAGGAGACTGTGGCACAGAAAGGTGAAGAAGCTTGCCCCCCAAGGCCACAGAGCTAACAAGTGGCAGAAATGGGAGCTGCACAGGTTCAGGTGCTTTACCATTCTGCTGTATCACTTCATACACGAGATGGAAAAACGCATTGATGATACCACATACTTTGAAAGATGCTGTCCTATGCAAATTTACGCCTGGTTTCGACAATGACTCAAGCGTAAAGGAATGAATGATTTGGCTACTTTGTGTTGATTGTATGAACCATAAGGTAATTAACCTGATTTTCCCCATTCGATCCCCCTGACTACCCTGGAAAGGCAGACTAGCTATATCATCTCCCAGAACTTCAGACTCATTATCGGTGACAGTTAGCTGGGTTACTGGAGGATTTTAAATGAGGTCAGGTAGTCAAGTATATGAAAGCACCATGCTTGACCCAAAAAAATAGTGAGAGGCATCTTTCTGGGCAGAGAAACTGCTGCTGGGGCCTTCCCTAGCGCCTCTGAATCCCATACAGGATGTAGTCTCACACACCTTGAAGCACCTTACTTACTATGTGGGGGAGTCAGCTCCAGGAGCAGCCACCACTCAGAGAGTTCTGCCAACTCTGCCATTCCCCCCACTTCCCTTTGCTGGGGGCCATCCCTCCCAAGATTCTGAGCACCATAATCAGCAAAGAGGGCCACATTCTCACACAAGGTGGGATCATCCTTCAGTGCAAGTTTTCTAAGAACCACATTGCCATTTGTTGAAGAGTGAACCTATGCATCCAAACTTGTATAGTTTGTAAGTCGAAGTTATCTCAATAAAAAAAAAAGAAAAAAGAGTGTGTTGATACATAGCTAAGAAACGGGGAACCTATATACAGGAAATGATTTCGATTTGCAGAATAATTACTACAATAAAAATAAATGTAAAAAATAGAGAAAAAAACCCTTACCCTGGAGTGTGATTTGAGGACAGGAGAAATGATACAGATTTAGATATAGATACAGAACCATAACTATACTAAACATATTTCTGGAACCCAAAATGGAAACCTATGACCTCATATATTGTGACAAGACGAAAATGTTGTTATGATGTGCTATGGATTGAAATATTTGTGCCCATCCCAAATTCTTATAATGAAACCTTAATTCCAATATGATGGTATTTGGAGGTGGGAGCTCTGAGAGGTTGTCAGGTCATGAGTGTGAGCCCTTCTGTGTGCGGTGTTCTTAGAGAAGAGGTTAGAGAGTTAGCTATCTCTTTCTGCCAGGTGACAATACAACAAGAAGCTGACAGTCTACAATTCAGAAGAGGGCCCACCCAACCGCAAGCAGGCTGGTACCCTGATCACGAACTTGCAGTCTCCAGATCTGTGAACAATAAAGATCTGTTGTTTTTTTAAAAAAAAAAGAAAAAAGAAAGAAAAGAAAAAAGAACCACACTGCCACGAGAGAACCTTCTTTCTAGCTCCCAGATAAAATCAGGAAAGACATAGCCTGCCCTACTCACTTTTCTTCCATGATGGTCTGGCCATTACTTCTGGTTTCTTCGATGATGAGTTTCTCTTCCTCAGGGAGTAAGACCTGTGGAACTGAATCTTTTCGAGTGCCTACAAACAAGATTTGCAAATGGGAGAAGAGACTCACTAATGAAGTCTGTGTATACATGTTAGTACCCTCCTGCTACTTCTCTGGAAGGGTCTTTGTTGAGAGTGTGCAGTCAGGGAAGAGTCACCCAACATTTGTTGGCAAAAGCTTCCCGATATAAGGGATTCTAAGCGGCCACATACATTGATTCAGTGTTGGTAGAGGGTAGATGTTATATTCAGAGAAATCATGAAGACAGCTTCTGTGATACCTGCCCTCAAGCATGACCCCCATCCTTTCCTGTTTAGCTTCCTAAGGGGGAAGAGCTGATCAGTTTTCAAGGTCTCTGCACAACGATGGACCACAGTTTATGTTGTGTATTCTGCTATGCCATTATATATATATATATATATATATATATATACATATACATATATACATATATATATGCCATATATTCGAGAGGAGTCCTGCACTGAGACACACAGGCTTCAAGGGCGTCAGAAGCATCATTCACTCCCATGTGTTCTCTTGACAGTCCTGCAGGGTGAACCAGGGCAGGTAAGACCTGCTGGTCAAGGGTAGAGTGAGGGTTGAGAGATTATCACCTAGTCCCAAAGGAGCAGGCATTCTCAACGCTCTCTGCTCAGATTGTCTCCAGGCTCCAGGTGACAGAACAGACATGGGATCTGACCACACAGCTCTCCCGTATCTCCAACCTCCCGCTCACTTCTGGTTCCTTCCTCAGAGGGCCCTGAAACTTCAGTCTCCATGCCGCTGTTTTTCTCTCTTCTAATCAGGTTCCTCGCATCACATTTCTCTGCCTTTGTTAGGTCACCTCCCCTTTCCTGATGTGAGTTGTGTCTCTGTCTTCCACAAGGCCTGGCACTTCGAGATGCTTAATAAACAGAAATACTGCCGGCCTGACTGACCAGCCGACTGACTGCAGCAAGACACAAAACAGCCTGTTCTAGGGAACAGTACTTCTGACTGGAGGTGGGGGCCTAGTGTGGGGTAGGTCACCATGATGCTAAAAGGCTTTCTCCATGCCGAACACTGACTTACACACTCTCCACATGGAAAGGTAGGCTGGAGGGGTAGTGAAATGCAGCTGCTCAGGCTCAAACACGTGCTTGCACCTCTGAGCAGATCTACTGACGACTGAGGTGAAGAGAGGTGGTGGGGGAGAAGAGGTCAAAATTTGTAGGAAGGACGCTTATTTGCTATCTCCTGTCACTCTCTCCTGCTTTTGACAATCCACACTGTTCCCACTTTCCCCTCCTGACTCCTCGAGCTTGCTATGAGAGCTGGGCCCCAAGTCGAGTCAGGCTTTGCCTGGGAAGCAGAAGGTGTGACAGTCCCCTCTTCACAGTCAAATGTGTCAACTTTCACATGAAGGCTTCCTTTGTGACCGCCATAGATACCCATTGCTCTGAAAGAAGATTCCAAGGCAGTCGCCTACATCATCGCTCCCACACCCAGGTGACTGGTCCAAAATGGAGCACGTGGAGAATGCTTTCGGATGCAAAAACCTAACCACGGGGACCCTAGGTGTCTATAATAATGGAAGGCCAAAGATAGAACCCATGTGGCCTGGCTTTAAAAAAAAAAAAAAGGCACAAGCAGAGAATAAATCAGTAAAATATCCAAGAATTTTTTTTTTTTTTAAAAAAGCACCAGTATGAATCAGGTAACATGACCTCGCTTTCAGTTTGTGCCTGAAAGATGTTCGGGAACGACCCTCGCCTAGTAACTCCCTGATAAATTGTAAACAATCCGGGTATAGCCCTTGCTAAGCAGCTACATTTCCAGATTTTCAGAGCAGCTTCGAAAAGTGGGTTTAGTGAAAGCTCTGTTTGCTTAAACATGCAGCTGATGAAAGATAGTATTGTGACTTCCTTTCCAACTCTGCCTAGAAGAGATTAGCATCAGCTCACAGATACAGGAACTCTCTCGGCCCTTTCATTCCTATCGAGTCTGCGAAGGTATCTGTGTACTTCAAAGGAGAAGGGCTTCAGAACAAAATTTGTTTTAATTTCTATCACCTCCAGCCTCTTGACTCTTGCACCTCTTTCTCTCTCCGGGCGAAGAGCAGCGGTAGGTAAACAAACCGCTCAGTAGCTCCAAGTCCCTTATCTGAAAGACGTGGTCCCACACGACTCCTCTGGGGCCTGTCCCGGGCACACACCCCATGCAGCCCCTCTGATCTGGTTGTTCTCCTTCTTTAAGAGGCCGTGTGCAGCAAGCAAAGGAATACAGAATAAAATGATAAAACAACATCGTTCATTAGAGAACACGGTTTGGGGAACTGACCTGAGCTGTGGCCTGGCTGAAAATTGGCGCTGGTGCAGTAGGCTTCGATCACCTTGAGAATCTGAGCATCTTCTTCCAGAGCAGCAGTGCCTGTCAAATGCATAAGACAATGACTGGTCATAGAAACATGAGCCTCTGGACCCTCCGGATGAAGCCACGCACTCCATTGTAGGGACTGACCTCTCCCTGAAAGGCAGGAGAGAAAGTGGCCCGAGCCTCGTCATGGAGCAAGAATGAGCGACAGCGGCCTCAAGGAGCACTGGGGCCCACATCAGTGAGCTCAGGAGCCAGGTGGCCTGCACCTGAAGCTCACCCAGAGCTCTAAATGGGGGAGTCCCATCAGTCATCTCTGAGAGGACACTATGACTGCCCGTGGCTTTGTGCTGGCTCAGTTCAATTGCAACACGTCCCTCCTCTCCTTCCGTTTCAAGGTTCCCCTTCTCTAGGCATTGTTCCCCCATTAACTCGATCCATTTCTCCAACCACCCAGCATAGGCACAGATGCTCCCTCTCCCTCCAACTCACTCTAGAAATGACCAGATGGCAGACCCTGGTTAACTAGCTTGAGTGCACACCCAGGGGGGTGCGGTAGGGAAAGCTAGATTCAAGCACAGATTTATCCAGATTATCTTCTCAGCTGATACACACAGTTCCGTCCCTCCTTTGTGAGACATCACCTACTCCTTCACGTGAGTCCCGAATGACCTTGTTCCCAGGCCTAAAGGCGAATACGTACATATGGACATATGGACGGACTGCCCCACCTTGCAGTCAAGACCATCTCTAAATCAAGTCACGTCTCTGCAAGTCTGCAGGCAGATTCCTTGGCTGAGAACACTTTCGACTTCCAGGATTTCTGCCCTCAGATCAAGTCTCCCATCGTAGAGGAGACAATCTCAGACTTCAGAAAGTAAGAGGGCAACAAAATATCCATAGCAAACGAGCTCTTTCGCGCGATTCTGAACCAGGCAGGCAAAATATTCAACCCTAAAACCCTACAGCTGGTGGCTGCCTAAGACAAAGCATGGCAGGAAGCATCTGATTCAAGAATCTTCGAGGTCACCAAACCATTGCGTGAGACGCTGAGAACGAATGGCTCAACTCATCTGCTTTCCTTTTTTGATGTCTGTGAGCGTACCCATAACCAAGTTCCAGAAAAGACAAAACACATACTTTTCCGAATCACGTATTCTTCCTCGGATGGCTTTCTTTCAGTCTTTCTTTTATGAAGAAATTTCTTCATGGTTTTGGGGCTTTTACTAGACTCCTGTAAGGAGAAATATTTCTTTATGAGTTAAAATCCCCTCCCAAAACACATTAAAAACACCAAATGACGTCACATAGAATGCTCCTCCCTTATTTTGAGCATCTGTTAGGAGTGCATGGAAATGTAAGCTTAGACACAATCGCCATGGCTCAAGTAAAGTCTAAAAGATTCAATGAAACAGAGGCAGCGGCATTAGCCTTTCGAGTGCCTTGGGGAGGGGAATAAGAATGGAGCGTGCCTTCTGGAGAGGAGGCAGACTCTCCAGGACCCCAAATGGCCCCATCTGCAGAGGAAGTCATGGATGTCAGTCGGAAAGAAGTAACGGGACTCCTAACTCGGGTTCTATGCCCCGCTGACATCGTCTTAAGGGGAATGAAGCAACCATGTGACTACGGATGCAGTATATGCCCCTCTTTGAAAGAGCTGGCAAACTATGTAAATACTTTTGCCTCAGCAACAGCCCCACCAAGAATAGTCATTCCATTTGTCAGACGGGGAGGGGGGTGAATTAAGGCAGAGAGACTGAGTAATTTCCCCGCAGTCAGAGAGAAGAGCCAAACGAAAGGTTTCCTGATAGATGTAACTGTGAGGTTGGAGCAATGCCTCTACAGCCAAGCATAAATACACATGTGGAAAGTCGTATTTTAAATTCGTGGAGGAAAGAGTTATGAACTACGGAATTTGCGTTTGCTGTGTGAATAACCAGCAAGTTGAAAAAAAGGTGCCAATTTATCAGCACCCAAGTACACAGATTAGAACCTTAGGTTGAGGCAAAAACCCTAGTGATGGTGTTATCCCGTCCTCACAATGGATGTATATGCGTGACGCAGAGGCAGGACTTAGTACCTTAACACATAGGAAACAAAGAATTTTATTTCTTCCATTTAGCCACAGTGATGCACTTAAGACTTCAAAACAGACATGAAAACTCACACATGACAACAATAACAGGGAGATAGCAGTAAAACAAACAGGAACACAGACATTCTAAGGCATTCTAAGATGACATTTTCATAGGTTTTTCCACAAGAGCCTGCTACTCACGTGTCACAATTGCATCTTCACATTTTAGCCACCAAGTATAACAAGGAACAAAACAAGCAAAAAGGAAAGCTCCATTCATCAAAGGTTACAGCACAGCATTATGATGTCACTGTAAGCCAAAAATATTGTTCTACCCTTACCTTTAAGATATAAGACATCCTCTAAAGTGAATATGTAAAGAAAGAGAAGATGAGCGTGAGAGGTCGATGGTTATAATGACCAAATCCATTTATCAATAATTCTAAAACAACATTTGAAATGTTAGGGTTATCATCAATTACACAGAAAGAATATCATCATGTTTCCCACATTAGTTTCAGATGCAATATCATCATGCAAAAGCTCAAAGAACACAGTTTTGTGCAGCGTAACAAATGCTGAAAATAACTGAAATCCACACGACCTAGTAAGAATATATTAATAATTCTCTTCTCCCAACAGAAACAAAGTGATCATGCCTGAGTTTCAATGGATTAGTTCTGTGAAAGATTAAGTCAACTTTACCCTTCAAAGCTCCCCTCCATTTGAACTGAATAACGGACAATTACGAAATGTCCATTGTTAAAAAGGGGAATGAGAAACTGATGAAACGGCACTCCTGGTCTAGGTCATCAAAGAAGAAAATGGGGTCTCGCGGGTATGGCAGGTCAATTTCCAAAGCAAATCTATGGGACTATTTTCTGGGCCAAACGCTGAATAAAGGTACACAATAAAGATTCCGCTCAAGGAGTATTTTTCCTATCACGTCAGGTTGAATGGATCAAAAAAATCCTCTAGTGTCCAAATATTGCTCTATTTTTACTTCACTGAGAGTCAGAGGCACCAATTAATCAAAACAGTAGCATGGTGTTTTCAATCACAACAAACTCAAAACTCCACTAAATCTACGTTGCTTATTGAAATTACCGATTTGATTGAGAAAGATATGGTCTTTGCATCGTAATTCTAGCGGCATCTTGTAACTGTCCCCAATTTAAATCTCCACTCAATCAGATCTATTAACACATCGACTGAGGTGTGAATTGATTATTCTGAAAGTCCTATGATAATGCAAACATAAGAAACAATTTCTTAAAAAGACCTATTTAAAGAACAGTTATGAGTAAGTGAGAATCTTTCCTGAAAGCTAAAATGCTGAGCAACGGGTTAGGGGAAGATACAAAACACTGTTTGGATGGAACAGGTAACATTCCACGCAGTCACGAAAGGTAGTAACTGCAACTTTAGAGAAATAAAGAAGAGCTCGCTCGCAATCCCCACCCTACGCAAATAGTGAAAGTCCTCTAAAGGATGCTACTCAGAAGCCTCTTTTTAAAAGACACTCCTTTCATTACATTCTTTTCCCTTTCCAACTGCAGCAGATAGCTCAGGCATTCGTAGTTTAGACTCGTGGCTTGGTTCCAAAAGACCTTACCGATATGGTTTCATATGTCAAAATGACCTGAAATGTGGAATTTGGTCTGTTCGGTTGAAAACTTGACTGTAATAAAGTGGCTCTTCTTTAATTGTGGCTCATGATGTATGTGTGTGTGTGTGTGTGTGTGTGTGTGTGCACACGTGTGTGCACATCATTAAGAATATATAGAACTATCATATCACCATCAAGGTAAACCAGAGGGACTTCTGGTGGAGACTGAGGAAAATGCAGGTAGTGCACATAAGTCCTATGAGTACTTAAGTGAATATGTGTAGACAATGGGAAAATGGAAACTGAAGAAATAAACAACTACTGAAGCTAGCAACTCAAGATTGACTGACGTTACCACCTATCATAAATTCTAGCACATTCCCAGGAAAGCAGTTGCAGTAAGCTATGACATTATAGAAATTAGCTTGTCAGAAGCATGTTCTACCAAAGGTAGCAAAATTACCTCTTTATACCCTAGCGCTGCGGATGGTCTCAGTGGAGGAGCAGGTCGCAGACAACTTAAACTCCATGGTTTTATCATCGGAGGAGGCTCCAAGGGTCCTCGGGGTGGCCCAGTAGAGCTAAAAGACTGTGAAAATGTCTAATGAGATGTTGGCAATCGCCATCGGAACCCCACCTCGGGTCACACCGTGAGAGAGCAACGAACGCTTCACTGGATCAGCAAAGCCAGCCAGAAAAAGGGGCGGGGGGGATGGGAAAACACACGTGTCCGGTGTGAGGTCTGGCTCTTTCCGGCTAAGACGCCGGGGGTCTCTGAGGGCCAGCACCAAATGGACTCAACAGCCCACGGCATCTCATTCCACCGCACTGCTTCTCCTGTCGAAGGCGAGTGCGGTCACTGTCGACAGCTCATTAATTCACTCACGGGCTGGGCACTCTGCGAGGTGCTCCCATCGCTGAGTTCATCGGGACAATGTAAGCCCTGGACTCAGCGAAGTGAAGTCGCTAACCAGTGACGAGCAAAGGCAAGCTGTCCACCCAGAACGGATGCCGAAGCCCAGCATCCTCCCACCACAGCTCTGAGTGCTCCAAACTGGAAGGTTAGCCCCACAAATCCAAGTGTCAACAGACAGCTCAGCAGAGCTTGGAGCTCACTCAGCAAAGACAGTGCCATCTCATCAATTCGAATTCCACGGATTCCAAATTTATGATAACCTGGGAGGAGGCAATGTTTACCCTGGAAGGTTACTGGGCACATGTGGTGAGAGAAACGGGATTATGTGATGTCTTATACACAGAAACCATTTCTTCGATTTAGCACATTACTGATATGAGAATAATGGCTGCTAATGAAAATAAATCTTGTTTATCATTAAAACATCTTAGCAGGGACTTCTAGTTAAAAACACTAAAATGGCCTGCTGCTAAATAAAGCGTGTAATAATTTGCATGGGCCTCACTCCCCAATAAGACATCGGAATGAGTGAGCTTTAACTGTACTTCAAAACGTGAAAATATAAACTACCCAATGACTAGGGGTATGCTCCCTGCCTCCTTTAAATCCTCAGCAGGGATGATTTCGCAAGACTCAACAACCCCCAGACCGAATAAACTTACAGAATGAGCACTACAAGAGGACGATGATGTTTTGGATAATGAGCTGCAAGATGCGGGTCCTCTGATGAGTCTGTGCAGATGTTCCAGCCACTCCTGGAAATCCTGGCTGGTGCCGCAGTGGACCACGACCCTGTCGGCTATGTGACCTGCATCACCAGATTAGGAGCATTTGCAAACAGAAGGAGAAGCGTGAGCTGGCGTTTTTCATGAAGATACTTCACGCGACATGGAGCTCTATTTTCAGGGTGATCATACCTAGGGGATAACCCTGTTGAAACCTCTGGGACACATAAGCTGTGGTACTAAAGTAAAGAAATAAGCATTCATGTCTGAGGGATGAAACTGTCTTCGATTTTCTACTGCTGACAGATCCTTAAAATATAAAGCGTCACTCCCCAGAAACTCACAGTCCCCAAATTTAAGCACAGAGCCCATCTAGTGTGGAACGAGAATAGTGTACTGCTTCCTTCAACATAAAATGCGGAACAAGATCCAACTAAGACAGGCTCCAGTCTTTAGGGCAACACCAAATCTTTTCCCTACTGCAAAATAACAGGGCATGGCCTGGGGCCATTTTCCCAGTGTTGGCCATTGTGCCATATCCGTCCAGAGAGGGCCACCATCACCTAGAAATCACACAGGACCGGCAAATGGCACAACAGACCAAAACGTCAGGGAATGTTTTCGAGGTCTGGCATTTGGCTCAATTTGTGATGGAAGTTTCATGGGTTTTCAGTGCTTTTTAGAAACACAACCAAATCTTGCTAGTCCACAGGCTGATGATAAAATTGCTGATAAAAGTCCACATCTTTGCCTCCTCTGCCCACCAGGAATTAGATGACAGAAGGGAGAGAAAATTGCATTACATTTACATCAATCCATTTTGTTATCAGCTCTAACAGGTCGCTCTTATGCAAGAGAAGAGTGAAACTAATGGCAGAGCAGAGATTTTTGAATGACCGAGAAGATTTCTCAGTTCTGCCACTGCTGTGCCCTAGTTATCTCAAGAAATGGAATATACTTTGCTATGACCACGTAAAATTTGCGCATGAACTACGTAACAGAAAATAATCGCATTTATTTATTTAAAGCCCACTTCATCCCAAAAAGGATTTAAAGTAGCTACGTGAAAAAGAGAAAATGACTTACCTGTGATTTCAAATGTGCAGTCATTCCCTTCAATTTCATCTAATCTATTCACCGCCATTCCTGCTACTGGAATTTTTCCCTTCGAGAAAAAGAAAATTCCCATTAATTCTCTGGTGATACATGTCTGTGATTATTTCCATTCGATTTTCTGACCCTCTCAGGAATCACTGTAGAATGACGGCTGGATATAGTTCTCTGGTGTGTCAATGGAGAATCTGCTTCTCTATTCTAAATTTTAATCAGACAAGGAAGCAACAGGGGAAGGTGGGCTCTCCTTTGCTAAACACCTGACATAAGGTCAAGATGTATACTTTCACTTTTCTAGCACGTTTTCATGACTATCAGCGAATAAAGACACAACTTGAATTTTATGAAAATTAGCAATGACCAGGCCAAGACTACTATGCCAGACTAGCAACTTATCATGTTCCATTATTTGGGGAGTGGACTGCAGGAAGTTTAATTTCCTAAAGAGTTTAATGACTTGCATCTCAGAACTCCAAATCATGCAATGTGACTATAATCAGACAATCACAGGAGCAGGGCTCAGTTTTCTATTTTCTCGCCAATAAAGATATGCTATGAGCCTGTAAAAGGTCGCTCTAACTTATCTAGTTGCAGACTAAGATTTCTATTTATGCATTCATAACCTAGGTCATAACCAGAGCAGTGGACATTCAGGCTAAAGTCGTTACAGTAACACAAAGGTCTTAGGTCTAAGGAACATCTGCTCTGATAAGCTATTTAATTACAATGAAGGATCAGAACATTCTACCTTTTCTAGCTGGAGTTGTTAATAACATCATGGCAATATTGCATGTGGATGGAAATGTTTTCTCATTATGAGCCTTATTATTTGTTTTCCAGGAAGTCTACTAACCTGGTAGATAAAACCACTCATCCGAGGACTAGCAGATAACATTATCAAGACACTTGGAAATAACATGAGGTACCGTTCCTCTTTTTCCTAAAGTGGAATGAAAAATATTAAATGAAGAGTAGAAACTGCACATTTCATTTATTAAGAATTTCTGGAATCACGGTTGTCATAATAGATCTTATACAAGGCAATCAAACGGGAACAGCCACTTAAAAAAAAAAAGATACTCAAAAGTATAAAACTAGCTGAATTTTACTTTGAAATAGAAATGCAGAGTTGATCTCTCTCCTTCCGTGCCATGTAGTTAAAGACAAATGGCCATGCTTGTTTTCCAACTATGGAAGCCTGAGAAGCCACACAGCTGATGCACAAAATAAGTCTCTAGGTTCCCAAAATGAATATGATGTTTACTTTGAAAGGTAGCAAAATGAAGGTACTTTTTGGTGATCATAAACACATTATGTGCTAACACATATGGTAAATTGTTCACTTTTTTAAGAGAACAAGGGAAGGCGAGGAGGAAAACTCATTTTTAAGGAAAGAAGACAGAGGAGGAGGAGGAAGCACTTTCATTTGTTTTGTTTTGTGTTTTCCTTTTTGGTTGTTCCCCCTGTCTGGGTCTTTGGATTTTATATGGTCCACGTCCTAGGCACAGGCTCAGCACTTGAGTCACCAGGGTGTGCCTTAAATTTGTATTGATAAAAGTTATTTTTAATCAGTAAGAACAAGATAATTATTGCACCGTGTAAAACGAAGAAGTAAATAATTCTGTGAATGGCCCTAAAGGAAATTTTACACCTAGGGCTTCTCTGAACTCCTTAAATAGATGTGCAATTAGTAGATGCAAAAAGTTACATTCAACTTAACCTGTCCAGCGACTTTAGGCACAACTATCCTTACAGCTATATCTCCATTTCTTTCCTCTCTCTTGAAAAGAGCAATCTTTCAAGGCTAACTGCATTCTCCGGTGTCTTTCTTGTGCTTGGTTTCCTTCTACAGACACCCCATCTTCTTTTCTTCCTTCCCACAGTCTCTCCTATTTCACGAGCTTTCTCCTTCTCCTTTAACTCACACGTATCTCCCATCCTAACAGACTTCACCGTATCCTATGTCTTGACATTTTATTGCCAACTTGCTTGCTATCTTCATTTTTTCCTCAGGGGTTTCTCCCCAGTCCCACCCCCACTACTCTCTCAAAGTCATCAATAACTGCCTTCTAGCAAAATCCAATGGTGGCTTCTTGGTCTCCACACTTCTTGACCTCTGACCCTCCTGCCACACTCAGCAGGCTGACCGCTTTCCAGTGCTCCTCCCTGAATTTCCAGATACCACACTGTCCAAATCTCCTCTCTTACTCTTTAGTCTTCTTTTTCTGGTACTGATTCTTTTACCCCAAAGGGACATTGACAGAGATGTTAATCTTCTCCTGAAACTTACACAGCATTGTGAACTAATGAAAAACCCATTTACAACAAAAGAGGAAAAAAGACTAACAGCTACTCTCACTGCATTTACCATCCCCAGGGTATCCGCATTTGAAATGAGATTGCTCATTAACCCCAAGTCACGAATCTGGGGTTCCGGAAGATGTTGGGGGGGGGGGGGGGGGACCAGACCGTTCTAACATCCGATAAATCATACCAGGTGACATAATCCACTTTCCTCCCCCATGCTGCCCACCTTCCTAAGAGACATCATCCATCTGCAGTCCTCTGTGCTTTTCTCTGGACACTGACTTCCTAGGAAGGCGGATCTGTCAGAGACATCTCAATCTCTGCCTCTAATGCTGACCTCCTACCCACAATGCTATGCTGCCCCGACAGGTGCCCACGAGACAGCCCCACCTGGACACCTAGTCCCTTGAAAGAGAACAGGGGACGAATTGCATTCGTCAGCTCTAGTCCACAGGCCACCACTTCCTACACTTTCTCTTCTAAACGTGTCTCAGATTTGCCCTTTTATGTTTCCTTCTCTCCAGCACTGCCTTCCACGCTGGTACTCGTCACTTTGCAACCCAGCTGGCCTTCCTGTTTCTAGCCCCATCCACTCCAGTTCACCTGACGTGAGTACTTTCACTACTTCTGCGCCCCTCCGAACTCTAGTAGTTTCCTCTCCCCTGCTATGTCTGGACAACTCTTGCCTGCTGTTCAAGGTACTTCATAACCTGACTGATTCATTTTCTCTTCTTCTCTGCCCAACAGGCTTCCTCTGCTCCTAACAGACTGGCTTCCTCACTGTCCTGCAGAGAAAAGGCCCTGCTCCTGTTTTCTCCAGAGATACGAATGGCCTCTACCTTAGGAAAACCTTCCCTTGTCTTTCCCTGCCCGCCTCCTCAAGTCCTATCTCCATAAAGTCGCCTTCTTGTTCTCTCCCTTCTGTGAATATCTACGGAATCTAGTGTTGAGATCACACGGCGTGACAGGATTTTTCTGATTTGTGTTCTAATTGTGATTCAGTCTACTTTTAAGTTCTTTGAAGGCATGGACCAGTGTTTGCTCTTTCCATCTTTCTCTATAGCACCTAGCACAGCAATAGGCAAAGAGTTTCTGACTTGAATGTTAAAGCATTCGACCTTGATGAAAGAGCAAAGACATAAAACCAAGAAAGGTGGAAGAAATGATGTTGAGATTTGAAAACACCTTACCTCACATGTTCCATACTGCATCATTATTTGTGACATAAAAATCACATTTCCCAAAGTTTTTATATCCTCCCCTTCCCACGCCTGAATAGGTTCTGAGAGAATCTGCAACTCCAGCTGCTTTCTCTTCCTTAGATCTTGGCACTGGCCCTGCAGAAGGAAAGGAGAATATAATGGACTGGGAAGTCACAGGAAACAGACCTGAAAGGAGTCTACTGTAGGATGTGCTGTGAATCTCGGATTTCTATTGTGTTCCTACCCCTGCCATGAGGCCCATCGCCAGATTCATTCCTGACTCATGGAAATAGCTACTGCCCTCCATCTCTATCCTTCACCCGTGAAAGTTGTATGATCCACAGCTGCTTTTCATTACACCAAAACATCCAGATAAAATGGCAGAAAGAGTTTGTTTCTCCCTCTCTACTAGGTGGACAGGCAGAAAAAATGATAGAATCATCTCCGACAGTATGCAGAGAACAATGGGGAACTTCAGCTCTGCTGGCTATTAGTGGGTTGCCATCTTGTCTCTCTTTGCATAAACAGTATTTTAGTTTCAAAGCAATTTTATTTTGCTAACCTATGCTCCGTTTCCAATCAAGTAACAGCTTAGAATACGAAAATCAAAAAATGTCTCCAGGAGTTATAGAAAAGGAGAAAAATTCAATTCCTTATGCCACAGTGAAGCAAACGGATCTTAAAATGAAACATATACACTGCCCTATATTTTGTTTAAGGAACAGCAATAGATTGCTATGAAAAAAAAAAGACTAAATTAATTTTTGTTCTTAAAAGGATTAGAATAAATATCCACAGCTGATGTCCACAAATACCAATTGAAAATACAAATCAAAAATAAGACAATGAGTATGAATACTAGATAGAGAGACAAATGAAATAGATCACTGCTTCAGAAAGTGAGATTATTTCAGAGTAACTTTTAATAGTATTCATTCCAAAATGAAAATGAAAATAGATGCCTATTTTGCTATAGTTTTCAAATAAATCTCATGCTTTTTGTTTGTTTTTTTTTTAATAAAATATCTGTTATCCCTTTATTCAGCTAAATGGAAACTTGAAGAAACAAATACACTGCACACATATTTTTGAAATACCTATTGTGAGACTAAACATACTTCGCTATCAAAGCACATTTTACAACAGGCAAAATGATCATAAAGAAATAAGGTTTTAAAAAGGTGCAATTGACATTTTGTTTACGTGGGGAAAACAAAAGGGCTGCACATGATAGACAGCAAGTGCCAGGGGTTTCGCCGGGCTGTTCCATCAGCTCGAACCATGTAAAGCTGCCAATATTCAACTGCTTTTGACCACAACAAACAGGCATTTTAGCCTAATATCTTAATCTGGTCTTCAACTTAGTGTGTAACCACAGACACCTCAGGCAGTGATCTTTCAACAGCAATAAAAAGAAGTGATGGCAAACCTGGCATCGACACCTTACCACAAGAATAGTTAACTAAACATTTATCCCAACCCCTTGGAATGTGACAGAAATATCTAAAATGAAGCTGAACTCAATCGCCCAAAATACCATTTTCCTTCCTCCTAAAAGGCCACTGAGTGGTTTTACATCCATGAGTTCAAGAAGACACCGTCACCACCAGGCTCCAGATGCAAGATTACAAGTAGGTTTGGTAGTAATCTACATAAAGTCATGCATTTTAGTAGGTCGTTTTCCTTTTAGATGTGATGAAGGCGTGATTTTTCATGTGCAAAGAATAAACTCACACCTTTGGCATAAGTAGATGACGAATCCAGTATTGATGCCGATCAGTACATGACAAGCCGCACACACAGAGGCGAGCAACATGGGGATAAAGACAAAGGGACAAAGGAAAGCCCCCACCTACACAACAGCGCTTCATGTGGCAGAGACTTCAAATGCGCCTGCCTCGTCCCCTCAGTCTGGCAGCCTTTCATAGGCAAGCAAGGTGTTTGAAAGACAAAATTAAATGAAGCAATTACTGTGATGTTGTCACTAAAGCGTATTGTTTCCACTCTAAAGACCTTTGCACGGGGAAAGAAACGTTAACACACCAATGACTTTTTTAGGAACAAAGCATGCAAAATAGAGAATTATCATTTTAGAGGATCACCTACCATGAGAGTTTTGAATGCTACGATTGCTTTCAGAATATCCTGATGATCTGGATGCGTATCCTGTGAAAGGAATACATTTTAAAACAAGATTAAAGGAGACTGGACCATTGGTTGCCAGGGGCCAGGGGTGGGAGGAGGGTGTGACTGCAAAGAGAAAGAAAGAGGGAATTTGGGGGATGATGGAATTGTTCTATATCGCAATTGTGGGGGCAGTAACACAAATCCACACAGGTGTTAAAATTCATAGAATTGTACATCAAAAGAAACATATCAATTTTACTGGATGCCAATTTAAAGATTGCAAAATGAAACATTATTTGAGCATTGGAATCTCAGCACCTTCAATGATCAAGTGATAAAAGAAATTAAGACATCTGGCAACTCATCGTCTATCTCGTAGCAGCATACTACTGGGTGTGGTTATTGAGGCAAGAGTTCCCATTTCCTCTTTTACTGTTATAATTTAGATAATGATCATTATTGGAGAAGGACATCCTTAGGTCGCATTGTTAGAAAATGATAAAAGGTGGTGAACTGCAAAAACAGAGTGTTGGTTAGAGAAAAATCAATCCAATCTCATTTCCTAAAATGCCTCCAGTTTCTTAGCATGCTCAACGTGGCACACGGGGGGGAAAATTCCAAATTCCATATCATACGTTCTTTCTTCAGCAAGGTGCTTACATTCCATATGGTCCCCAGTTCCTTACAACCTTGAAAAGTGGAACAGGTTTAAAGCTGGCTCAGAGAAATCACCTACCCATAGCTCTTTACAAAGGGAAGGCAGGAACTGTTGGGGGCAGAGGTACACCTAACACAGGGGCATAGGGCTTGTAGCATGCACCTAACCTTACAGGTATGTGTCACCTAAACTTTGGAATTGAACTGGAGTAATGGGAAGATTAATTCTGCTGCTCAACCAGCTTTAAGTATGAAAATACAGAGCTGACCAGACTAGGGGGTCTGCCCCAAGGCAAGAACAATATTGTTTATGAAAAGAAGGTTGTGGTTGCAAATGGCAGGACTTCATCCTTCGCTTAGCTGAGCCGTAGTTCATTGTGAGCGTGTGTATCACCTTCTCTTTATTCCACCTTTACTCCATTGTGCAGGGGTGTGTGTGTGTGTGTGTGTGTGTGTGTGTGTGTGTGTGTGTGTGTGTGTGAGACATCTCTCACACCTTCTTTATCCACTCATCTGATGAAGGGCAGTTAGGTTGTTTCCAGTTCTTGGTTATTGTAAATAATGCTACAGAAAGTGGGGGAAAGAGCGTATATATCTCTTCAAATTAGTGTATTTGGGTAAACATGGATGGACCTACAGGGACTTGTGCTTAGTAATAGAAGTCAGAAAGAGGAGGACAAAAATCATAAGGTTTTACTCACATGTAGTATATAGAGAAACAACAGAGGCAAATCAAACAAAAATAGACTTTTAGTCTACAGGATCAAATTAGTGGTTATCAGACGGGAAGAAGGAGAGGGTGGGAAAATCTCATAAAAGGGGTCACCGATATGGTGAAGGATAGAACTGGACAGCTGATGGTAAGCTTGATGTATTATATATAGATATTTACCTACAATGATGCCCACCTTAAATCTGCATAATGTTATGTAGGGTTCCTTCCATAAAAATGTAATTTTTATAGTTAAATGTATCCTTACCAAATTAGGTGACAATTGAGAAGTTGAGGCTCTACTCTGCCATTAGCCAGCAGCCATGCTAAAATGATTAGAAAGCTGGCTACAGTGTCCCACCGTCATGGCGAACCAGTTCTAAGAGTGTGTCGTGTCTGATGGCGGGACATGGAAGGCCGGTGACCAACAGAAAATGGCGGCAGGAGCAGAAAGGGGCGCTACAAGGAAGGCCACGGCCAAGATAGAGGAGTCACACAGGCAGATTCGCACTTCAACACAGAGCAGGAACAGAAACAGAGGCCACCAGTTTCTGGATTTTTGTCATACGCAAGGAGGGGCAAACATCAAACAGTTCAGTGAACTGGCTTAGCTTTTGGAAAGGCAGGCCAAGGTCAACGCCTTCCTGAGCCCTAACTGAAATTTCATTCAGGCAGGCTTTGCTCACTAGCTGCCCACTGCTTCCATGCTTTCCGGCAGGTCAAATAACCTGAGAATGTGGTTTCGCTCACATTGCATGCTTTCCATCCTTACAAACGCTGACAAGACCGGCAGTGTGCAACCTTTTTCTTTAAAGATAATCAAACCCTTTTAAACCTCAAAACCTCTCCCCAGACACAGGAAGAGCAAGTAGGGTAAGTGCAGCCTCCCCCAGCGGGCCCTCCTCTCCCACCCACACCTTGATGCCCCATGTTCCTCGCATCAGAGCACCTCGAGCAGCATCCCTGTTGATTGGTGTTTAATTAAGGATGTGGGCTCTTGCTGCAAAAATAGACACATTATCGGGTCTTGTCGTACATCTTAATATTTAGAAAGATGACAGATATGTTCATCTGGTGCAAGTAAGCTGTAAATCTAGCTGTGTGTGTGAATGCCTAGGAAGATGAATTAACGTTGGAAATACTAGAATCTTCCATTGCAATCTAGAGTCAGAAAGTTGACTGACGACAGTGCTCAAGAGATAACTATTCCTGTCCATAGTGAAAGTATTCTTCCCATTTTCTGATGTTGTTTTCTTTATCTCCCACAATGAAGTGGGTTAATATACCAGAGCAATAGAAGATTTCTTAGTTGATTTTGATTGAGCAATTATCTAACAGATGAGAGGACAGAAGAAAACCCAAGTCAACAAGTTAGTAGAAACTTGAAGGAAGCATAGGACGGAGTTGGGGAGCAGAGGGGTAGGGCTGGAGAATGATTACAAATACGTAGTAGTAAAGGAGGGGATCTTTCACTTCTAAGACAGTAAGTTCTGGGGGTCCAATGGACAGCATGGCGATTATACTCAGTAATGCTGCATTGTCTACTTGAAAGTTGCTGAGAGTAGATATCAAGTGTTCTCACCATTGAAAAGCAGTCACTGGACGATGTGGTGCTTCTTAACTAGCCTGATAGTGGTAATCAGTTCACAATGTACATGTATATTAACTCGTGGCATTTTATACCTAAAAATCACACGGGACAATCTAAATGCATACAATTTTCATTTTCAATCAATGATTGAATCAATCAATCAATTTCAACTCAATGATGCTGGAAAAAATAAAAACAAATAAAAACATGGAAAAATCTTCAAATGGGGGAAAATAAGAATGTCTCTTTCTTATTTTGCTGTATAAAGGAGGACAGCTAGAAGCCTGGTAAGAAGAAAGACTGGATAAAGTAAATGTTGAAACTAAGCTTTTTTCTGAATTGCTTTAGAATAGAGGACCATCCTTTGTAAGTGAACTTAAGCCAAGTCTGCCTTCCCTTACCTCCATATGCCGCTCCAGCTCCTGTAAGAGAGTAGCATACTTTTCCAGTCGCATGAATGGTTTGCTGAGGCTTGTTGTTAAAATGAGGATACCTGGGCTGGATGCACCCTGATTTTCCATAAACTGTTCCAGATCTTCACTAGTAAAAGAATGAATATAGTTTTGTTACTGCGTAACATTCCAGGTAAAATATGATCAAAGGAACATTATTTTACTGCATTTCACTCATAAAATATAAAATACAAAACCAAATGAAAATTTGTTTCACTAGTCCAAATGCTGTTCAATTCATCTCAAATTAATTCAATAAAGCTTTATTCAGTTCCTCGTATGCAATCAGCATTGAGCTCAGCACAGACGCTACAGAGGTAAACCAGACACGCATGATTCCTGGCTTCCCTTGCTCATCCAACCACTACTTCTTGGGCATCTACAAAGTGATGGCGATACAGCACTGAACAAAGCAAAGATCCCTGTCCTTACAGAGCCTGCTGGGCCTGGGGCATACAGGTTCTCAAAGACGGCTTCGACATAAGATTTTTTTTTAAATATATTCTCTTAATCACTTCAAACATTCTAGTTATTAGCTACCGAGAGTAGCAATGTCACCGTAGCATCCACTTGAGAATGTTCTAGAATCAAATCCTAAATGCAGATAGCAGCATGCTTGAACGACTAACCGCAGGGTCACTTGGCCTAGGCTCTAAAAGTCGTGCAGGGCCCCACCCAAACAGTTCCCTAAGGCAATAACTTGGTTGAGAAAAAAAGCTGATATTAAATATCTTATGAACTTCCGCCCTGTCAATGTCAAAGTGTAAGCTTGCTTGTGCTTTCTCTGCCTTCGAGCACCCTCTGGGTCATCTCCTTTCTACCAATGCGATAATGAGTCCTGCAGCAGCAAGGTCGTCTGACTATACATTGACCCAAAATACGCTGCGGGAAGGAAGCCTACTGTCCTTACTGACAGCACGTCATCAGTTAGCAGGCCTCAGTGAGCGTGTCTGTAAAATGGAGATGAAACCTACTTCTTAGGAAAATTGTAAAGAGTAAATATCGGGCTTGTAAGACTATTTCCAGCTGAGATCTTTGCGAGCCTGCGCTCTTGTTAAGCGTTTGCAGTAACACTTCAGAAGCACAGGTGTCAGCCTCATGTCACAGATGAGAAGCCTGAGCCTCGGGAAGGGTGAGTAATAGCAAGTAAATGGCTAAGCTGGGGTTCATGCCAGGTTTGAAGTCAAAGCCTCAGGTCTTTTTCCATGACACCACACTGCCTCTGTATAGGAAAGTATTTCATAAACCTTAAAGTCGTAGATGCGTCTATAGTACCTCTGTTATTATTCCAAGATCCCTCCCTCGCTAAAATCATATCTTTAACCTTTACCTTTAAGCTGTGATTTCCAACTTAATAGAAATTCAAGTGATGTTTAATTTCCAATCAAGAACATAAAGAGCACAAAGAGGCTTAAATATTCATCATGAAGAAAATATAATTATGACAATAACTCAAATTCAGAGAGTACATTTGAGAAGAAATGTAATTTAGAGAAAATTGCTTCCTAATTTCTTTTCAATTTGGTAAACAAATCTTGGGGTTTTTTTTCCTTCTGTGAATAAATAACTGCTGCCATCTGCAGGGTTCAGCACTAATGGACACAAAGGTTACAATGATTAAAAGCAAAGGCTGATGCGCGTATTATTTTCCACGCTGCATTCTAATTCCCAGAATTGCTAAAAATGATCAAAATCTATTCGTAATGTTCAATATAACATGATATCACCATCTTAGAATAAAACACTGGCTGTGGGGAAGAAAAGAGCATTTGCTAGTTCAACAAAAGAACAAAATTGTCTCATAAAGCCATTGTGAAAAATAGATCCTAAGATATACTTTTTTAAGTTTCTTTTTATAGTAGTAATTATTCTACTCATTAAAATTAAGTCCTATGCATAGGTTCCCCATTTCTTAGATTAAAATATACTTTTTACTTAGTCGAGTGTATGTAGCCAGATAAATGAAATACACAATTAAGAGCGCTCTTCACGAATACCAAAGAACAATTAGTCTTAAAAATGCAGGATTAAATTTTATGCAGTCCATTGAAAATCTCAGTAAATTAAGAGTTGCTTTTCAAGCTTAACGTGCTTTGTAGGTGTGATACGATATAATCTAAGCAGCTCTGAAAGTGTGAATATTGTTTAAATCTCAATGTACATTTCTCTCATAGAATGCATGATAGAGAGGACTCTGGTATTCTCAGGGGTTGGAAAGTTCCAGAAAACGATCATATATTACAAGACCATTACAGAGCTTAACCACGTCATCTAATAGTGCTGCTCCTGAGGAATCTTTCATTGATGGTAACTCTACTTAGACAAGTTCTAGAAAAAGAGCACCTTTTCTCTCCCCACCATCCTCCTGCCCACCCAGCTCTTCATGGAATCACTGTGGATTGGAAAGGGGAGCGAGGCATGAAGATCCGGAAGGCGCAGCCTCCAGCCAGTGGAAAATCCCAGGGTGCACTCAGGCTCATCTGGGTGGATGTCTAGTGTCCCTTTGCTGTGTATCCAGTCCCAGAGACAAATCTGTCCATTTTTGGTCCCCACTACTTTTTTTTTTGCCAGAGATCAGTCTCCCAGAGTCCCTTCCCTGCTTCCTCAAAGACAGAGACAGAACAGATCTCATCTCAGAATGTTTCCGATGCTCCTTGTCCCCAGAGCAAGTACACAGCTCTTTGGGTTTTCCTCAGAGCCTTCATTTGCTGACAATGGTAACAGAGAGTGAATAACAGTAACAGGAGGAACAGTACACCGGAGTGTCTGTGATCGCTGCAGGCAGGAGAAAGGGAAGAAAGGACCCAACGTGGCTTGTCGCTGTCTCCTCCTCCCCCAGTCTCTTTTAACTGTGTGCCTTCTTCCGAGTGAAAAGGGTGGGCACCACACCGATGCACAGGAGACAATCGGGTCCTTTGTAAGGTTTTTTGCAAAGGTGAGGTTATTCCCAGGAAGAAATAAGAGCTGTAGTAGCAAGCTAGCTGGTAGCTCGGTAGGGGAGAAAAAGGGGAAATCCCAAGAGACCTCACCCAGCAAAAGACTGGGGCAATCATTCAAATATATGTAAATATGGAGGACACATCCATGTTGGGGTCTGCTTCTACCTCCAAATTCAGATAGTACATGACTGCATTTTGAAGAAAGCACCGGTAAGCACTCCTGCAAATATTTTTAAGGGGGCGCGCTAGCTCCTGACCAATTTCTGGTATGATAGTGCCACCTGCAGGTCAAAGGGACGACGTTCACCTGGCTGATCGGCTCTGGCTCCCAGTGATAGTTCTGTTTCAAATCATCTACAGTTACAGCAGGGAACGAAAGAAAAATCTACCAAGATCCCTATTATCATCAAAACCTTCATCTAAAACAATCTGAATTTTCTGTAAATTTCGTTCAGTTATTATTTGCCTCTGGGGCATCAACATAAATGACTGCACGATGCATGTAAAAAAACTGGCATTATATTAGAAGTACGTCTAAGGAAAATCCTCAAATATTGTCATTCTTTACATGTAAATAAGCCAGGGAAATCAAAAGTCAGTTCTGGGTGCACCCTGGTGGCCTAGCGGTCTAGTACACCTGGGAGCAGTCCCCCACACATACCAAGGTCATGGGTTCAAGACCTGGGGCTGGAAGAACAGCCAATGTGAAACAACTAAATAAAAAATAAAACTCTTCCTCCTGCTCTCGCTTTCTAAAAAAAAATTCAGTTCTATGGGACTCCAGAGCATCTTCCATCATTTCAGGGGATATGATAAAGAGTTCTCAAAAATCATCACTAACCAATATTAAGGAAACTGGGCACAATTCCTCCTCACTCACCAAAGTTGACAGTCTTTAAATTTACTGTGTAGCAAACTTTAAGTCATGTTTGAAGGAGAGCTCTACTTTTTGTTTATAAGATTAAATTCCTAATACGGGCAAATGTAGTCAGTAACAACAGAAACTTCTGCAAATACTTCAAAAGGTTGCTGCTTAAGATACACCATTTTTTTCCTGGTATTTTCCCAGAATTCTAGTTCTTAGATCAAAAGGAAAAGAGTATGTACTCATATAAATGTTAACTAACATGAGGTGAACCTCTTTTTATTGGTATTAAGAAATTCACCCTTATACACACAGGAAGTGTGTATATTATTATATTATATTATATTATATCATATTATATCATATGTTTACATACATATCCATCCCAGAAAAAAATCTGAGTCATTTTTTTTTACTTTATTGACAATAATTAGTAAAGTATGCCAACATTCCTGGAAATGATAAAACAAGTTCAAGACTCTCCTCTCTGGCATGGGAGGGAGGAGCAAGAAGTATTGGAGACCATACATGGAATTCTAATTGTTTCTTTAGCTAAATGGTGGGTATGTAGCTGTACTTTATCTGGGTTCTTGGTATGCCAAAAACAGCAGCTATTTTTCTAAAAAGCAATAAGTAGGCACAGTCTGGTGGCTCAGGTACTAATCTGACAGCTAGGGCATAGTCCATGCAAAGCTCAAGGACCCAAGGTCAGGGGGACAATCAAAAATAAAACTTATAAACAAAAAAGGTAGAAGTGTTTCCTGCTCCTTCCCCTTCCCTTCCTCCC
The DNA here is from genome assembly GCA_004363575.1 of Solenodon paradoxus. Lineage (NCBI taxonomy): Eukaryota > Metazoa > Chordata > Mammalia > Eulipotyphla > Solenodontidae > Solenodon > Solenodon paradoxus. The sequence continues at coordinate 7,018 of RJWH01006962.1, read as the reverse complement.
TCCCTCCTGCCTTCCTTAAAAAGGTATGTTCCTCTTCCCCCTCCACTCTTTAATAAAATAATAAACTAGTAGGTGGTGAAGATGAATAAAGTAGAAATGGAAAGTGGCAATGACTACCTCACATGCCAGGTCCTTTGTAAACGTTATTGCATTTCATGCTCACACCAACCCTGCAGGATAGGTGTGAGGAGGAAGGCTTAGAAATTAAGTGAATTACCTTGGGGAACACAGCTTCTAGGTAGAAGACTTGTTTACTGAGACAATAAAAAAGCGGTACAAAGTTTAGACTGAGATCAACGCACAAAGCGATTTAAAAGGAACTAGTGAAGAGTTTCACTTTCAAAATGGTGCACGAGATGCTCCCAGGGCACATTCCTCAGTGAAACAAGCAGAGGCAGTGTAAACTCGAAAAAACACCATTTAGGGTCGTTACAAATGTTCTAATGCGTGTGGTACATGAAAGCATTTATGTGAGAAAGTATTCTAAAACCCAGTAAGAACGGGGAGACTTTGTAGCATTTGAGCCATGACATGCTAGCTTCCTCTCTTCCACTCCCTCCAGCTCAGCTTGGCGGAAGCCCCACTGCAAGGAAGAGCGGCCACCAAGACAGGCCTCCTTCTCTTTCCGCTCCCAGCCAATGGGCACAGTATCTCACCAGCACATCTCATCAGCCTCAATTCTGCGGTGAGGAAGATAAATCCCTGCCAAGTGTGACAGAGAAGTTGGAGGCTCCCTTCTCTACTCAGCTCCCATACATAGGGAGTAGGCTCTGCTCCAGGAGCGGTAGGAAGAAAATAATGGGACCCAGTCATCCTCGCACCAGTTCATTTGTCAGGTAGAGGTTCCGTGCTAGCAGAGGCAAGCAAGGACCAGAGGCGTTTGCCCTGCCCAGTGCCCACAGTGGTGTTAGTCCACGGGGCAGAGGCGATCTATAGGAACAGAGAACTCTGAAAGCTCTTTCCCAAGGAACTGGTTTTAGTTAAAAATAGTGTGGGGAAATTCAAACCTAAAAGATTTTGCAAAAACAACGAAGAGTTTGGTGCTAAACAAATAAGGAAAGGTTGGTGGCCCTTCTTAATTAAAGGAACCTTGGCCAGCTAGACCACAAGAGAGAACTAGGAAAAGAGACAGCTAAGCAGTGCCAAGGAGGGTGAGAACAAACTTCAAAGACGACCTCTTTCCGAACTTCATTGGATCAGATGGCAGATCAATGTATGCCCTAGGGAATTAGCCAAAAACATTAGAGCAATTAGCTGGAAATCAGCGGAGTCTAACAACTGGGTATAATACAGTTTAACAGGGAGATCCAGGAGAAAGAGAGTCAAAGAGAACACATTGATGAATGGATAAAGAAAATGTTGTGTATACGTGCAATGAAATATTATTTAGTCTTTAAAGCCAAAGAAATCCTGTCACATGTAACAGCATGGATTACCTTTGAGATTATTATACCAAGTTAAATAAACCAGTCACAGAAGGATGAATACTACATGATCCCACTTCTATGAGTTATCTAAAGCAGTCAAACTCATAGAAGCAGAAAGTAAAATGGCGGTCATCAGGGGCTGGAGTAAGAAGCAATGGCGGGTTGCTATTCAGCAGGTATAAAGTTTCAGTTATGGAAGATGAAACAACTGTAGATATTTGCTATACCAAAATGTGCTTATAGTTAACAATAATGTTTGGTACACTTAAAAATGTGTTAAGAGGGTAAAACTCGTGTTATCTGGGGTTTGTTTGTCACAATAAAAATAAAAGGAAACAAAGAGAGAAAAGGTGGAGGACACGTGAAATTTTCTCAGGCAAACAATAATTGGAGGAACTTATCACAAGTAGATCTGCTTTGCAAAAGTTGTTTCAAGAAGTACTTCGGAGAGAAGGAAACTTGGGTTTACATAAAAAGGAAAGTGTCAGAGAATAATAAAAGCAAGCAAAATAATTTTCTTTTTCTTAATGAATCTAATCAATGCTCAAAGTAATAAGAGCAACAATGTAGTGGACACTTTTACATTATGGGTAAATGAAATAGAACGTTATAAGAGACATAGAAGAAGAACTGAGAATACTGTTACAAGGTGCCTCTACTAGCTATGAAATGGTGAAGTGTTATGCAAAAGTGCTATTAGACGAATTGTAATCAGATACTCTACATGCTAGAGAAAACATTAAGATTTTTTCCAAAAAACATATAACGTGCTCAGAGAGAAAATAAAATAAAATCATATATAATGTTGAACTAAAACCAGAGAAGGCAGTAAAAGAGGAGCAATAAAGAAACAGAACAAGTACAATGAAAACAGTTACAGACATGGTAGATATTAACTCAACTATATCGATAATCACTTTAAATGTGAGTGGTCTAAATAGACCAATTAAAAGAGAGAGAGAATCAAATTGGACTGAAAAATAAAACTCAAGTGTATATTTTCTACAATAAACAAACAGATTAAAAGTAAGGGATGGAAAATATATCATATTAACAGTAATCAAGAGGTGGTCTGGCAGTTGCGCCCTGGTAGCCCAGCCAATAAGGCCACCAGATGCAGTAGACAGACATCCTAAGGATCCATGTTCAAGACCTGGGGCCAGGGGGAACAAGCAAGATGAACAACTACATTTAAAAATGATAAAATTATTTTGATATTTTACATTTTAATATTATTTTCTATTTTATGGATTAGCTCTATTAATTTCAGAAAATTTTCTCATCAGAACAAAAAATTATCAAGAATAAGAGGAAACATTACACAAACATAAAAGAGTCCATTCTCCAACTAGAGAGCACAGTTTTTAACCTCAATAAACCTAACAAACAAGCCATAAAAATACATTAGGTAAAAGTGGATAGAAATGAAAGGAGAAACAGATAAATCTGCTATCATGATTATATATTTCAACATCCCTCTAACAGTAATCATCATATCCAACAGGTCAAAATTTAGTAAAGATATAGTTGAACTGAACAGCGCCATCAATCTAGTGGATTTAATTGACACGTATAGAATACTTCATACAATCAAAAAAGCAAATTATTTTCAAGATCATGTGTAACATTCAGTAAGATCCAATTCTGGGACATAAAACATAAAGTATCAAATGTATAAGAATAGGAATCAACAAGTGGTGCCGGGACAATTGGATACCCACCTTTCAAAAGAATGAAGTCTAACCCTTACCTCACGCCATGTGCAAAAATGAACTCAAAAAAGATGAAAGAATTAAAATGGAAGAGCTGGTCTTATAAAATTAGATGTAAATCTTCATGACCTGATTTAGGCAACAGTTTCTACAGACAACACCAAAAGCATAAACAACAAAAGAAAAACAGATATACTGGTTATGACCAGAATTACAACTAAAAGGCACCATCAAGAAAGTGAAAAGCTACCCTACAAATGTGAGAAAGGTTTTGCAAATCATGAGCAGATGGTTAACTCAACTAAACAGTTTGAGTAGACATACTTTCATAAAAGATATTAAAATGATCAATAAGCCTATGAAAAGATGATCAACATAATCAGTCACTGGAAAAATGGGGCACAATGCTATTGGGTACAGAGTTTTGGGGCGGTGATAAAAATGTTTTGGACCTAATTGGGGTGATGTTTGCACAATCTGATGAATACATTAACAACCACTGAATTGTACACTTTAAAACAGCAAATTTAAGGCATGTGAATCATATCCCAGTAATAAGATAAATAAGGCAATTTAAAAGTAGGCAAAGGACTTGAATAGACATTTTGCCAAATAAAGATGTACCAACTGCCAAAAAGTCATGAAAGATGTGTGTATCACCAATCATTAGGGAACTCCAAATCGATATCACAATGAGATATTACTTCACACCCATTAGGAGAGCTAAAATCAAAATGACTGATAATGATTAAACGTTGACAAGGGTGTGGAGAAACAGACCCCTCATGCATTGCTGGTGGGAATATAAATTAGTGTAGTCACTTTGGAAAACAGCCTGACAGTTCTTCTAAAGGTGAAACATTATCAAATAACCCAGCAATTCCGCTCCTAGGCATCTACCCAAGAGCAATGAGAGTGTCCACACAAAGACTTGTACGTGAATGTTCACAGCACCACTTTTCACAATGTGTCATAGACTGATTAATGGGACAACAGTATGTGCTATATCAACAATGAAATATTTTTGGCAACATAAAACAATATATTGGTTAGGGCTGCAAAATGCACAGACCCTGAAAACATTCAAGACTGAAAAGAGTAAAAGCTAGACACAAGGCCATATGCTGTGATTCCACTCAAGTGAAAAGTCTAGAATAGGCAAATCCATGGTGACATAAAGTATGTTGTGGTTCCCTTGGCCTGGCAATGTGGACTGACTGCTAACAAGTACAGGTTTATTTGGGGGAGTGATTACAATGTTCTAAAACAGTGCTCATGGTTACACAATTCTGAATAAACTAAAAATAATTTAACTGCATACTTTAAATGAGCGCTTGTCTGGTATGTGCATCATATCTTATTAAAGGTGTTACATAAAAAGTGGTGTGATGATGTTTCATGTCTTAAGTTGAGTGGTGAGGACATGTGTGTTCATTTTTATTAAAATTCTTTAAATTTGCATTTAGATGATTCTCTTTATGGGCAAAATATGTATCTTAATAAAAAATTAAAAGTCTGATAGATTTGGATTCTAATTCCGTCTCAACCACTTAACAGCTGAGTTCTTGGGCAGATTACATAACCTTCTCATGTCTTATCTGCAAAGCAGAGGTGGTAATAATAGTAACTCCCTCATAGGCTTCGTTCATGTGCCTGGCACATTGTCAGTGTTATTATTAGCCACAGTTAGCTATAAGCAACTGAGTCACTTGCCTAAATAATCCAGTGTCATGCTTTCTCTTTCTCTAAACTCCAAACAACATTTTTGCTATTCCACAAGCACTCACAACTTTGGTCAGGAGAATAAAATTGATCTTCAATGTCGGGAAAGCTGGACAACCACATGCGAAAAAGTGAATCTAGGCCACTCTCTAACACCATCGACAAAAATTAAGTTCAATGAATTAGAGACTTGCATGTAAGACTGGAAGCCATAAAATAATGAGAAGAAAACATAGGTAATACATTCCACGACATCAGCCTTAGACAGGGCTTTGGGGACTCGACTCCATTGGCTGGGGAAACGAAAACAATAATAAACAAATGAAACTATATCAAACTAAAAAACCTTTTGCACAGAAAAAGAAACTATCACTAAAAAGACTTACTAGAAGAAGATTCTTGCATATCACATATCTGACAAGGGGTTAATATCCATAATATATAAAGAACTCACAAAACTCAACAACAGAAAGATAACGTGATCAAAAAATGGGCAGAAGAACTGAATAGACCTTTCTCCAAAGAAAAGTATATATATGATATGACCAACAGGTACATGAAAAGATATTCCTCCTCATTTGTTATTAGGGAAATTCAAATCGAAACAATGAAGTAACACCTCATACCTGTGAGAATGGCTATTATCCCAAAGTCTGGAAAGAACAGATGTAGGTGAGGATACGGAAAAAAGCGAACACTTTTACACTGTTGATGGGAGTATAAATTGGTGTAAGTTTTATGGAAAGCAATGTGGAGATTCCTCAAAAATTGAGAATGGAAATCCCACATAATCCCATTATCCCACTGCTGGGTATTTACACAAACACACTTAATTCCTAGAGATATATACACCCCCATGTTTACTGCAACATTATTTGCAATAACCAAGACTTGAAAACTACCTAAGTGCCCATCATCAGATGAATAGATAAAGAAGCTGTGGTGGAATATTACACAGCCCCCAAAAGATGAAATATTGTCATTTCTGACAATATGGATAGAACTACAGGGGACTGTGCTAAGTGGAATAAGTCAGAAGGAGAAAGGCAAATACCAGATGATCTCAGTTATTTGTGGAATATGAAGCAGCAAGCAAAGGCACAGACAAAACAAAAAACAAGCCTTGGTTACTGACAACAGAACTGAAGTTACCTGTGAGGAAGGGGGTGGGAGGGAGAGCAAGAGGTGGTGGTTTCCAATGGCGGTGATGGCAAACTTTAGTAATTTGGTGAAGAGTGTGATGTGTTGTCATTTATTTCATGAATGGTGAGCCTGCACATATGGGCTTGTATTATTTTGTAAATCAAAGTTACCACAATAAAAATTATAAAGAAAAAAAATGACCTTCAAGGAAGACCTACTGAATTCTACCTTTAAAATGTCCTTACATAACTGCCCTATATAGCCAATAAAGCTCCTAACAAACCAGGACAAAAAAGAAATTTCCACCACTTCTGAGGGTTGATGTCAACTAGTGTTCCAGGTTGGATGTAGAATTCAAGTCTGCGTCAGATTAAGAGAAGAATATTCTTGCTAGTCTTGAGTCAGCTACAGAACACATGTCCGTTCTGAATCTAGTCACCTTGTGAAGTCAGAAGAGCCGCTAGGTGTTGTTCTTGCTATATCATCCCACCTGGATGTCTATCTAGCACATGACTTCAGAGTTCAAACCAGATCTTCAAGTCTGTTCCATAGTATTCTGGCTCAGAATGTGTCTGAGGGAAAGGAAGGATCAGAGATGTGAACACATCGGGATCCCTTGCAAGGATCTTAAAGGAAATTCTATTCTCTTGTTTCCCATGAATTGGAAACAATTTGTATTCATGTATAACTATTATCAGAGCCATTTGCTTACAGTACCTGACACACAGTCCACAGTAGTTATTTCCTCCCACCTTTCCCTGTTAATACCTGACTTTACTCACAGCACGACTTGAGATTTCTACCAAAGGAAAAGTAAGAAGACATGCACCCCGGCAGTTTAACCATTGTCAGCAACTTGGATAAAACACCTACTGAGGCCCAGGAAGGCTAAACTATTAGATCCAAATAGAATTTTACTTCAGGAAAGCCTTCCCTGATCCTTCCCTCAGCCTACAATAATTGCTAGCACATTGCCGAGTCTCAGAGAATCTGTTAAATGGTCCTTTCGTAATA
>RJWH01006961.1:0-46644 GCA_004363575.1 Solenodon paradoxus | reverse complement strand
CTCTCTCTCTCTCTCTCTCTCTCTCCCGCTCTCTCTCTCTTCCCCACCCCATGCTTATTTATAAAAACTTGACGTTTCCAAGCCATTAATCTATCATTCCTTAGAAAAAGCACCTGACTTTATGCTATTCATGTGTTATCTTCACTTAGTGGAATTCGAAACTGGTGAACTCATAAGGTTTAGACCTGCTGGATTGAATATATACTATCGACCATATTCCTCAATTGTGGTTACGATAAAGAAACCTGGGCTTGCTTATTTGACTAATTTCTACCTAAAGTCTTTGAATTCTTACAAACAGATTTATTGCTTTAATCTCTCCAAGGTTGGTTGATATAAATGTAATTATCCTCATTTTACAGATGAATAAACTGAGGTTGATTTTATCCCTGTATAGGCAACATGAATTGAACAGCTGTGTCAATTATTTTGGTAATTCAAGTCTTAACATCTCCCATTGGAAGATGGGAAAAGGAGCATTTGAGGGCTTAAATTACACCAATTGACTGTACATGAGTTTAATTGCCCCTAGATAATTGCTCATTTCTCCACTTTCGTTGCCATCTACAGGTACACAGAACAGTGACATCTCAGTTTATTGATGGCGGGGGGAAAAGTTTCTTGTTTCACTACCTAAATAAGTGGCATAGCTAAAATGTTTTGAAAACAGGAAAAGGCTGAATGCATTTTTAGCCTTTTGTTTGCTTTGACTTTTGATTTTTCAAGGGATTACTGTAGTGCTTATTAAATACAGGTTCCTTTCCTATAAACATGAGTTTTAGCTGAAAACTCATTTCTTAAAGAAAATATCAGAGGTCGAGTGCAGTATTAGATATTAAAGGACATTGAAAAGTTAGGTTCAAAAATGTGCTAGCATAATGTTATAGTGATAATTCTTATGACTGCTGATCATCTTTGAAGATGTATTTCTGGAGAGATCCCAATTCTCTCTGAAACTCTGGAAGACTATATTCTTTAGAGCAGGAATATAAGAATTTTTTATTTTTAAGTTTATTTTGTCTTTTATTGTTTTTCATATGTATCGTAGTAACTTTGCTCTGTAAAAATAATATAAACCCGTATGTTCAGGTTCCCCATTTCTCAGGTACATGATTACATGCCCTGCCCACCATCAAATGAATAAAAATCCTTCACCACTGTCCACCGCTTGCTCCCATCCCAAGCTCACTTCCCCTTGGGTAATCCCAGCTCAGCTGCTAATATCTAAGGGTTGGTTTTTGTTTTGTCTGTTCCTTTGCTTTCATTCCTTATAATGCTACATATGAATAAGATTCATCTGGTATTTGTCTTTTTCCTTCTCACTTATTTCACTTAGCATGATTCCCTCTAGTTCCATCCATGTTGTTTCAAATAACAGGATTTCGTCTTTTTTAAGTCTGTGTCGTATTCCGTTGTGCATATATTCCACATCTTCTGCATCCATTCATCTGATGATGGGCACCTAGTTTCCAGTTCTAGGCTTTTGTAAATAATGCTGCATTAAACATGGGCGGGGATATAGCTCTGCAAATTAATATTCTTGTATTTTTTTGTATAAATACCCAGAAGTGGGACACGAGATTTCCATTCTCAATTTTTTGAGGACTCTCTGTACTCCTTTCCATCAGGATTGCACCAACTTGCACTCCCACCAACAGTGTAAGAATTGTCTTTTATCTGCCTAATCACCAACATTTGTTGCTTACAGTCTTTTGGATAATAGCCATTTTCACAGTTATGAACTGATATCTCATTGTTGTTCTGATTTGCATTCAGGATTATAAGAATTTAACAAAACTTTCTGAATATTTACTTTTTTCTAAGTTGAAACTCCAATTCCTCTCTACCCCTGTCCAATTTAATATAGTAGTTCAGATTGGACCAAAAGATCTATTTAATAATTTTCTGGGAAGTTCTTTTCCCCACAACCAACAGGATTGAATTTATCTTACTTACGACCAATGGAGTTATGATTCCCTTCTTAAATAAAAGTATACATGAGATTAAATGTTTTTCATCTTTTCATGATGGGAAAAAGAATCGACTTGGGAATCAATAAGATTCTTCTTGGATTGCTGCAATTTGGTTTTCCAGTCCTCTCTTCTAAAGGACTTTGCATGCAACGATGGTAAGGTTAATATTTCTAAAAAGCCACTTTTATTACAGCTTTTCTCTGTTCTAAAACCTCCAATATTTCCTGTTCCTTTTAACACAGTTTCCTTACTCATTCATCTAGTATTCAGGACCCCAGCCTCCCTTACCAACTTGGTCACAGTCATCATAATTCTTCTCGCCACAGTCTACCTTCCAGACTCTTTCAAATACACTCCTGTGTTCAGACCTCCATATATCGGTTTAAGCTCAATCCTTGTCCGGGAATCCCCTCTCATCATCACAGCATTCGTAATCCTGTTCATCCCCAACATTACAGTTAAGATTCCTGGTCCTCTATGGCACTCTGTCTGTATATTCTCGTTTTTAAAAGTCCTTTCTCCAGAATCTTGTTAGCATTGAGTCTACAGTCTATAATTCTTATATTTGTTGTTCACTTATTGTACTCTCTTATCAGCAACTCTTACTGACATGTGTGCGTGCATGAGGAGCCCTAAAGGTTGGCTCCCCCACTGCACTACAGTTCATTGAATACCTTGGGGATGCTCCTTTCTGCCATCCTCTGTCACCCACAGGGCACATTCCCTACTGTGGTGTACTGTGCATCGGATACTACTACTAAGTATTTCGTGCCCATCTGCTTGGTCAGTACTCAGCTACCTGTCAGCTCTTTATCTGAGATTGCTACAGGCTTTGGACAGTATCTTTAGGATGCAAAATCAACATGTTTTCTATCAGGCAATATATTAGAGATAATGCCTTAGTTTAGTTATTTTTCACTGCTCAAGTAATGTAACACATTCTCTCTTTTTTTTTAATTCAATTTGCTTGTAATTCCCTTTGGTGTATTAGAGAAAAGACATTTTTCTTTTGATCAGTTTTTCTTTTATCAGTTGAAGTTAGAGTGATTCCAAAATGGCCTTATTCAAGATAGAACGATAATGGAAAACTTGAGCAAAAGGAATCCCAAACTATGTATACTGTAAAATGATTTTAGTTTTCCCTTTCTTGTAAAATAAGTATACGGAGAAAGAAGTTATATCACTTCTTTCATTGGGTCATAGCATCAAAAGTCTGCAAATGTAATATACATGACAAAAAATCCTATAACAGCCCCAATTATCCTTTGTCAAGATGCTAAATTTACAGAACAATAGGTTTTCAAGCAATGTGAACAATGTAGAATAACTAATACATCTACTGTTCGATAGCTAAAAATATCAGCACCCTTTCTATCAGCTAAGAAGTGTATTTACAAATCATTATCAACAAATTGTAGCCTAAAATTCTTCTTTCTTCTTGACTTTGAATTTACATTTCAAGATCTCCCATTTAGACCACATTATCTACTTACTGGCTTGTACAAATGCAAGTTTTCCTTTTTGCGTGTTAAGGGTTTTATGAAATGACAAGTTAATAAAGCCTTTAAGTTTTCTGTAGCAGAATAACTTGGAAATAGTTATCTTAATCTCTTTTTTAACAAACTTATTTTAAAAACAGCATACTAATAGTACATTACAGAAAAGACATACATTTGGGAGGCTTAAGATACATTTTTTAAGACCCTGAATGTCTACAAATAACAAAGACATTGGAAATCAATAGAGAAATAAATTGTAGAGATTATCTTAGGTTTTGAATTTGATACATTCTTAAATAACTATGAGAATTTTCATTTTTAAAGTTAGCCATAATGTCAGTAATTTTGACAGTACCGATAAACACTGCTTTAAACGGGGATGTGTCTTCTAGCAATTTCCCCATCCCTCTAGTTATAGTGATCATTTTTGTATCACTGTTTCTACTTATTATCTTCAGTCAAGTGATCAATGACACATGTATGTATGGTTATCTGTTTATCACACTTCCATCATCGGAAAGAGAACTGAGAAAGGGATTCCATCCAGAAAGAATAAAGTATACAAAGAAATGGGATTACAAAAGTCTTGGCTCCTATAGCTGCAATTACTCCAGTCTTCATTACTTTCCAGTTCCTCATGATAAAATCCAAACACTTTAAATTGATTTTTTAAAGAAGTCAACCATACCCTACTTCCCTAGTGCCTATCTTAAGTTTTTCCTCCATTTTTTTCCCAATGAATTCTAGACACCAACCAATCCTGTTGAGGCTTTATTTAACTCCCATGCCTTTGTTTGTTGTTGTTGTTGTTGTTGTTCTTTTTTTTTTCTGTTATATTGCCTTCTTCATGAGCTAACTAAAGATTCCTAGTGGTGGTCTCTATCTTTGCTGTTCACTTTGGTGAACTGGACACTTTCTCAGGTCCACTCTTTAACTTCCTGTTCTGCCTGAGAGGCCTGCTGTGGGCAACAGCATGGGCTTGCTTACTCGTTGACTTCTTTTCTGACAGGAGGTCAGAGAGTGACCTAAGCAGAGAGTGAGTCTGGATGGCTGAGTCTCTTTACTTACAGCCACAGCTCCTGTCAAGAGATCCTCTCTCTGAAGCTACTTGTCAGATGCCATTAATTGCACCCGCCACATAGCCTTTCAGGCCTTGAAGAGGAAAGACTGTCCTTCCCAGTTTCAAGGGGTCATTGATTTATTGCCAGGACCCTGACTCTACGCAACCAGTTATATCGTTAATTTCTCCTTCCATGTTTCCCTTTCATGTTCCTATCCCATTTAATAGCACCAATAAAATAATAATAATAATGTTCCAGCTGTACTTGATGACACTGTAGCATGCATACTTTGTGAACTAAATCCTAGTCTTAAGTGTGTGGGCTCTGTGGAGGATTTGCCTGTATTCACTCTGCCCCTTACTAACTCCTGATCTTGTACAAACTCCTTACCTTCTTTTTTGTTCATTTTCCTTATTCATGTAATGGATCTAAGAATAGTTCCGACGTCACAGAGAATGATGACAATTAAATTGAGCATTTGTTGATTTAAAATGTGTATAGTTCTTCTGATTCTACTGTACATGCTCCAAGCGTTTGACAAATATTGATCCTATTAATTCTCATAACAAAATTAAGAGGCAGCTACTCTTATTATCTGCATTTCGCAGTGCTTAAGAGTTTAGAAGAGAGTAAGTAAGTAACTTGCTGAAAATAATAAACAAAATACATGGCAGCCAGGTCAAACCCAGGCAGCTTGATTCCACGGTCCATTTTCTTCCCAGAGATTGTATACTGTTCCGTCATTTGGAGTGTATTCTTCTGTCTCTTCATTTTGTTCAATAGTCTAGATTTATTTCTACAGGCTAGTTGAAGCAAATGTCTTTCCTTACGCTGGATCCGAGCCTTGTATTAAGGCTACAGGTTGCAGAATGCAGCTTGAGGGTGTTGACCCAGGATGCTGGGTTGTCTGTTTATCGGCTAAGGCTCTGCACCTGTCTAGATGGCTAGAAGTCTTAGCTCCAACACAGGTAAGAGCCTGGGCACCAGAAAACGAAGAGACTGTTTGAGAATGCCAGGAACACAGCATTCCCAGGGACTACAAGTACCCGAGCTGAGAAGGACTTCTGCGGTCCTCCCCTCTGAGGTCCAAGCAGGGAGCCGCTGACCAAGGTCTCTCCCAGCACCTCTATGAAACAAGCCTTCCCTACAACGTGCAAGTCCCAGCTGCCAAGGACTTGAGGCTTGGGCCCTGAACAGCAGGGGTGATTACAGTGCCAGTATCTGCCTGAGGCTTGAGTGGAGCAGATGCCTTGCATAATGTGTCATCAGATAGAGGAGTCTCTCTGGGAACCCTCCAGGAGAACCACATGTGAAGTGGTTCTGCTTCCAGCAAGTTCCACAAACAGGGCTTTCTCCAAAGGTCAAAGCTCTAGCTGGTTCCCCTTTTTGTTTTTCCAAATCCTATTTTTCTCCACAGGAAGGCACCCTCATTGTCACAGCAGACTGTCTTGCTCTCCTCCTCTCTAATCCAGCTCCCAGGATTCCAATATAGAAGTATGTGACCCTCGTTCCTGAAAAGAAGGTCTTTATTGCCACCATCCCTCCCTCTCTTGGGTTAAGGTGTCCTGCTGGCTCCTACTCCCTTTTCACTTTGAAAATGCTGCCCCTGAAGTCCTCCAGGCTTTTCCAAGACAATTACTCTTAGCAACTGGCTCTGCTGACATGTCTGAGGGAAAGACTTGAGTCCAGCCGAGATCCGCAACTTTCATTCTCTGCTAACTTCTGGGTTGAAGTCAGGCTCAGCTATATAATTTCTAGGGCCCGGTGAAAAATGAAATACAGAGAAACCTTTGTTAAAAGAGAAAGAATTTCAAGATGGCAAAAACAGTGCAGTAAACCAAGCATGTGCAGAGGGCAGTACGAAACCTGCACTTGGGTGGAGCTGAGTATCCTTACATATATGTGATTGACCGTATGTCTCTTTTTCTGAGAAATACCTATTTCTTAGTCCATTTTAATCAGGTTATTTATTATTACTACTATTATTATATGCTATTGCCTTGTTTGTGTGCTTATGTATCTTTGATTTTAACCCCTTCTATGGTTTGCAAATATTTTTTGAGGTCTCTGCCTACCCAGGGCACTTCTCACGAAGAGAAGTTAGAAATTTTTTTGGCTTAACTTTGCTACCTGCCATAGTTTGACAACTTGTCCCAAAGTTGTTTTTGCCATTCTTCCAGGAAGCCTAGTGTTTATTTTAGATAAAAAAAATTTCCTAGTGGCTTCTTTTGATATGCTGGCCTTCCTGAGCTTTATGTGTATGTAGCATGGTGTCTAACCATTACCATGTCACACACCTACATTACCTTCTTTTCATTCGTTTAAGTTCCGCGATCATTGAAGAGAATGGCCATGCCCATTGTAAAAAAAAAAAAAAATAGTAATTTTTAATTCACTTCATTTAGAAATACTAATGTGCTTGACTTGAGTCTTTAGAATTTTGTGAATAATATTCAGTAAGTGTGAGTTCTGCAACCTCATTGTAGTATCTTGGAATTGCTATATTAGGTCAATCTGAAGCATTGATGTAAGAGGTTTAGGATGTAAAAGGGCAAAATTAAGTGTTGGGACCTGAGATTAAATGGGAAATGATTTTATGAGTGGCAATATGTATGTGAAAGGAAACAGAGACAAAGCCAGATAAGATGGGAGAGCCATTATCAAGAACAATGATATTTACAGACCCTAAAGCAGAAAAGTACTAAAAGGAAATGAGGAAAGCTTCTTGACATTCATCCGGGCAATGAGTTTTTAATATGACACCAAAATCACAGGCAACAAAAACAGAAACAGACTAGTGGGGATGCAGCAAAGCTTCTGTAGAGCGAAGGAAAAGCATCAACAGTGAAAAAGCAGCCTATGGGATGAGCTAAAATGTTTGCAAACCATAGAAGGGGTTAAAACCAAAGATACGTAAGCACAGAAACAAGGCAATAGCATATAATAATAGTAGTAATAATAAATAACCTGATTAAAATGGACTAAGAAATAGGTATTTCTCAGAAAAAGAGACATACGGTCAGTCACATATATGTAAGGATACTCAGCATCACTAATCTCCAGGGAGTTGTGAATCAAAACTACAATGAGATATCACCTCATGCCTATTAAATATGGCTATTATCAAAACCCACAGAAATTACTAGTGTTGGTGAGGGCGTGGAGAAAAGGGAACTCTTATGCCCTGGTAGTCGGAATGACCATTGATAAAATCATCATGGAAAACACTAAGAAAATGCATCACAGATGTTAAAGTAGAACTACCATATGAGGCAGCAGTCTTACTTCTGGGTGTGTATTCACAGAAAATGAAATCACTGTCTGAAAGACTGACATACACCCCTGTTTTTGCTGCAGCATTATTCACAATAGACCCGACGTGGAAACAACCTAGAAGTCTGTCAACAGATCAATGGATAAAGAACTTGTGGCGTAGGCATATATACACAATGGAATATTCTGAGGACGTAAGAAATCCCTGCCATTTGCAATAGCGTACGCCAGGCACGATTTATACACAGAACCTAAACACAAGCTGCATTCAGAGAAACAGTAGAATGATAGTTGCCAGGGACATGGTGGTGGGAAGGATGAAAAGATGTTGGTCAAAGGGTAAAAATTTTAGTTATAAGAGGAATAAATTCTAGAGATCTACTGTATGGCATAGTGACTATAGTAAATAATGGTGTATATCTGACATTTTCCGAGAGTAGCTCTTAAGTGTTCTTATCACATACATACAAAAGATAAGGAAATTGATATGTTAACTGGTTTGATTGTGGAAATCATTTCACAGTATATACCAATTTATATATAGTTTATATATCAATTTTTATACCTTTTGTACAATATTCATTTGTCAAGTTGACCCAAATAACAATGAAGAAAACAAAAAGCAACAATATAAAAAAAATCTGAGAGACAAAAAATCTTGTTTTTAATAATTTAGAGGTGAGCTGGGGACAATGACAGAAACTCTGCTTCCTTCAGAAGACCCTCCTTGAACCCTAAATTTGGTCAGCTATATTTGCTGCTTCATTCGGTCACTCCTCATGCTTCCCCTACCATCAACGCATCTCAGCTTATTCCATTTTTAACACTGCCACATTTATTTGTTTTAAATGGTTTCATTGTTTGTTTATATTGCAGTATGCATTTTGGATGATGACTTCATACTGTTTCTGTGTGTACTTCCCCCCACACCCCCCACCAGAGTTCCGTGCCCTTTACCGCCACCTTGGTCCCTCTTTCTTTCCCTCCCAGCCCTCTCCAACCACTGCCACTGTCTTGTGTCCAGTGAATTTTGTTGAGACTTGTCTGTTCTTTTGTTGTGTTTATCTATATTCCAAAAGGCCAAATTTCATCTTTTTGAAGAGCTGCACAGAATTCCTTTGAGTATATAGACCATGGTTCTTTATCTAATTATCTGTCTATAGGCATGTAGATTCTTTCCATGTCTTGACTGCTGTGGATTGTTCTTTTAGCAGAGGGGTGCTGATTTTTTTTTTTTCTGATCAGTGTTGTTGTATTCTCACCTCATTTTATTGTCGTTGCTTGAGTACTGCCTATCCTCAGCACTAGTTTGCTTTCTCCTTGAGAACAAGGTTTTTTCCTTCATCACTGCTGTATCCCCTGTGCCCAACTCAATAAGTGACATAACATAAACACTAAAAAGTATTTCCTGAAACCCAAATTAGAGAACCTCCTATAAAGAACCTGACCTGTATTCTTCCAAAAAAAAAAAGTCAGTGATATGAAGTTCAAAGAAAGACAAACTATTTCATATTTAAAAAGACTAAAGAGCAATGACACCTAAAGACAGTGTATGAGCCTGAACTAGTAAGTGAAAGACAATTGATGGGCTAGTTGTCACCCTACAAATAAAAAGTGTGATAAGATTATGATACTAAAACCGTGTTAAATTTCCTGAATTTGAAATAGAGCTGGAATTATGTAGGATAATATCTGTCCTTGTTATTAAGAAGTCAGCGTTTAGGAGCACCCAAGTAGCCTAGCGGATAAGGCTACTGGACATAATCCACCTACATCCCAAGGACCCAGGTTTGAGTCCCGGGCCAGATGGCGGTGGGGGTGGAGCAACCAAGATCAACAACTAAATAAAATGAATTAAAATGCTTCTCCTCCTCTTTCTTTTCCTGCTTGACTGGCTAATGGCCTTCATTCCTGCCTGTACACTTCAAAGAAAGAGAGAGAGAGAGAGAGAGAGAGAGAGAGAGAGAGAGAGAGAGAGAGAGAGAGAGAGCGCTCGCGAGAGCACGAGAGAGCGCGAGAGAGCGCACAAAAGCCTGCATTTAAGGGCATGATAATCTACAAATTCTTTTCAAATGATTCAAAAAACACTAATATTTATAAAATATTACATAGGCACCTAATTATATCTACACAGAGAATGACAGAATGGAACATATAAATAAACTGTGGCAAACGTTAAGTTTAGGAATCTGGGTGAAGGATGTATGGGAATTTTCTGACCACTCTTGCAATTTTCCGGTAAGTTTGAAAATAAATTTCTTTCAAGTATTTCTTGAGTGAACAAAGGACAGATGGATAACCACAGTTAACAACGGCTGACGAAGAGATTACCCACATTGCTGCAGATAGCAGATTCAGAGAAGTAGGGAAGTTATGCCAAACAGGAAATGTCCAAGCCTGTTTAAAATGTAAATGAGAAGCTCGGAAGTGGAGGACAATAAAGACGACTTTGGATTTGGCCCATCTATTTGGAGAAGGGGCTAAATGCAAGACTAGAAACCAGAATTAAGGTGCTCAGTGAGGCAGTTCAAAGCTAGACAGATGATTAGCATCCTCACAGGTAAAACTCTTTCAGTTACGAGAAAGCCTGCCATTTAGCACCCAACTTAAACACTTTCTTCCACATAAAGTTGTTATAGATCATCTTGCTGTTTTTTATGTATTTTTATATTTTCAATAACTTTCTTAAAAACAAACTTAGAACCCTCAGAGAAAGTCACCTTTAACAGAGAATTCTAAGTATATGTTTATTCTAATGTTAATTTTTATTGTCATAAATCAAAGAGGATCAGATCTATATTTTTACTTTAGGTGTAAGCTTGATTCATGTTTGTTTCCTGAAAATGGCACGTAAAAATGATCATGGCCATTTGTTTTCTAATTGTAACTATGTGATTATTGTTGATTCTTGCAAAAAAAAAATACTAAAACGATGGAAGATTTAATTTCTTAGACATACAAATACTAAATATTCAAACGTACATAGTTTTCTACCTAAGTATTATTTAGGTAGAATTCCACTTTATCAAATACTGTAACAAAGTGTAAATCTTTCTATGAGTGTAAAATGACCTACTTGTAGTATATACGGCTTCATTGTTTAACTCCTTTTTTCATAGGATTGCTATTTATAAGCACTTCCTTCAACCCTGGGGGGGACTTAGTAGGATTAAGGACTTCTGATTCACTTTGTAGTTGAAGATGTTTTTTCCCTCCATCTTTGCTCAGCTAGTGGAATCCATGATGAATTCTCATCTCCAAGGGGTAAGCTGTTTTTAGTAAATCCCAGTAGCTGGCTTATGACTCCTTAGAAATAGCATCGATTTTCTCCTTCTCTTGTGTTTGTTTCTTCCAGAATGATAGATAGAATCCGTGTAGATGTGATCAATTTTCATGCTTAGATACTGTTAAGCATGTAATGGTTTTAGTTTTGTCCAGTGAAATTCTTTGTGCAATGAATATCTGGGTTTATAACACATATAAAATATGGATAATTACCGTTCTATTTGCTTATCATGGCAAATATAGACCACTAAAGCTAGATGAGGCAATTGGATGGTAGATGAATCCTGAGGGTCCTATCAGCATGAAGATTAGAGTAGAAACTGTTTTTGAGAGTGTAGCATCTAGTAAGAGCACCAAACTGGGGATGGAGAACAGAATTTCATAAAGGAAATTTCAGAGTTGAATAGTTTGACTAATGATTAGATATAAGGTGTTCTCCTATCTGTAGCTCATTGGAATACAGGTGAAGTTACAGTATTATAGTATGAAGCTTGAGAAGTTATAGTATTATACAAATAACTTGTAAGGTCAAAGAAATTATAATCACAAATAAAAAGAACCTAACAAAAACCAAATGAAAAGAAAGGAATCATCTTTCCTTTGATTGAATGTGTGTGTTCTATCCATTAGAAAAAAGGTATTTTGGAGCACTCTTTTTTATGCTCTCTTAATTGAGAAAATACCTAAATGTACATTATATTCAAGTCTTTACTCCTGGAAAGAAAATCGAAAGAGAAAATTCCCATTCCACTCTACTGAGAAACTGCTATTTAACGAGCATTTCGGTCTCTGATAAATTTCCTAGCAATATATATTATTGTTTTATATTTTCTTTTTAAAATGGTGTTTGTAAATGTTGACCAAAGAGTAGGATAAAGAACTATGATTTTATTCTGAAAAGCTTTCGAAGTGCATAGACTTAATGCAGTTGTGAATCTCTTTAGATTTTTAAGGAGGCTGCTTCAAAGGATGTCATTAATAATCTTCTCAGGTGCTTAGAAAGCATGTCTCTGTCAGCAGAATTAGAGAATCACCCAACTAGGGAACAGGTTTCACAATACCCTGAGACCTGTTTTGTTCATTAGAGAGGAAAATGGCTTGTTTTAAGTCTAAATTGTCATGCTTGCTAATTTCAGAAACAAAAGCTGTTCATTGTGGTCAGGTTTAATTTAGAGCTTGGTAAGATTCAGATTAAAGTTGATCAAGTTACTTCTACAACTTCTTAAATGAACTTAAAAATCCTTAAAGAAGGATAAAAATATATAAGCAACTTTGAGTAATATATGCAAAACTGAGAAGCCACCATTAGCTGGGAAATTTGAGGGTGAATTAATATTAACTCAAAGAAAAAGAACAGTAAAGATATTCATTGTTACATACAAATGTCTGAGTTTTTAAAGTTCAAATTTTCATTGAAATTACACACATCATACCTAATGCGTCAATTCTCTACTGTATGTTTAGCACTTAGAACCGTTCCTATCACTTGGTAAATGTTTATAAAATTAAAAAATGAGTGAGTCATGCATTTGTTTGCTTTGCTGGAGATATGTATTTAGTGTTCTTTGTTAAAGTTGACGTTATCTGTGGTTTATTTATAGCTAAGTTTGTTTTTAAGAAAGCTGTTGAATATATATACACATTGAAGAGTCAGGAATCCTCCAGCCCTTTTTCAGGTTGCTGTGTTGCAGATGACCAGAGTTTAACATTCTAACCCTGAAAAACTTGCTTTTTTTCCCCCATAAAATCTATCTGCTACTCCATGGTTCCCACTTTAAAATTTGTTCAATACTCTCCAACTGACTTATGCCACTTACTTCAATAGCTGTCTTTGGCAATTTGTTCCATATTTCAAACACCCTTTTGTGTAAAGAAACCATAAAAGTTAGAAACCTGAAAATTGGATTTTCTTCTGAGCAATCACAGCCTACAAATGTGGAAAATTTGTTAAAAGTTAGCCCCTCCAATTTTTCAGTACAGAGAGGAGAAATTGTTCAAAATAGATTTGTAATATTTGGTTAAGCTTTTCCCATGATTTTAATGCCTCCGAAAGCAACTGAGCTAAATCACAAGCCCTATCTCCCTACCTGTTCAAAAAAGAAACAAAAGTTGGCCTTTCCAAACTCCAAAGTTCTTAGAATATGAGGTGGAATTAAAAGGGAATAGTGGATAGCCAAGTTCTATCAACATTACTCTCTACCACATTATCCATCTTCACATTCATTAGCCTCATGTGGTAGATTGAAAACCACTGAGACGTCTGGCTTGGTTATTAGTGTGATTATTAGGAGAAGAAAAACAAGAATAAGACAGCTGCTACACATACTGGCTTTAAACTAATAATATTTGTTTGACATTCCAAAATTAAAATAAAATTTAAGTTTTAGAATGAGACCAGGGGAGATAACTTTTTCCCAAACTTCTTTGTAAATATCACTGAGATTTGAACCCTTTAGGGCAGAGAGAGTGTGACAGAGACAATAGATGAATACTTGAAAGAGGGAGGGATTTCTTAATGATTAATATTGCTACTTATATAGATAGATGTGTGTGTATATATATGTGTGTGTTTGTGTGTATATGTATATATACATATATATGTATATTAGCTTTATTTTATCTCATACTGTTCTCTAAGCCATATTAAGTAAAGGTACTTGTAGTACAGAATGTGAACATTTGATATTTTCCAGGCATGCCTGATCATAAGAATTAAGTAAAACCTGCTTAAAATGCAGATTCCTCGCCCTCCCTATACCTTCATCCATGTGTTCATCGTGGGGTGTGGCAAAGGGGTCTGGCACTCTTCCTGGAGGTGTCTTTGGGAAAAAGTAATCTAACTCACGTACTCAGATAAAAAGAAGTAAGTTCTGTCTCTTACATCACTTCTGGCTTTTTCTGTCTCTAAAATATATATGTTATCAACACTAAAGAGAATGAAACTCCAAGTCTAAATAGCTATCTTTTTCTTAAATATATCGTCATAATTCCAAATTGCATTCCTACTCCAGACACACACATACTGGTTTAAGTAAACCCAGGTCTTCTCTAATGACTCCATCTAAGCTCTTAAATAGTGAAGCAAGTTTAGAATCCAGATTTTCATGTGAAATATTTTTGGTATCTAAGATGAAAACACATTCATTGTTCAATTGTTCTCTGGAACGCCTTACATGTTGGAGATTTGTATCTGGTAACATCCCTTTATTTCTAAAAGTGCTTTGGTGAGTTTGAAAATTGCAATTACTTTGTGTTACATAAAAGGAACGCACAGTGCTGGAGAACCTCGATATTAAGTTATATTTGTTCTTTCAGGCAACACTGCAAGATTTGGAACAGAGGCACCCCCAGTTGGAAGAACTCATTACTGCTGCCCAGAATTTGAAAAACAAGACCAGCAATCAAGAGGCCAGAGCAGTCATTACTGATCGAAGTAAGTCTTTCAACGGGCATGTGAAACTTCAGGAAAGCAGTATGTGAAATTTAAGTAGCAAAATAAATTCACCTACTCCCCTTGCATTTATAAAAATTGCGCCAAAGAGTTTTAAATTAGAACTGCTGCAGTGAGATTTTCAGTCCATGCTGTTATTTTTCAATAATTAAGTGTCTGGGCTGCTTTGATGCCCTCATTGTGTAATATTAGAAATGATTGTATTGTTTTGTATTTCATGCTCAAGTGAGCAGGAACCCTGGGAAACTATTTAAGGGCCATCTGCCTAGACATTGCACATACTCTTGTCTTTCCACAGAGTGTTTCAGAGGAACTGTGCCTGGGGTTGGGAAAAGGATAGAGGGAGGGGTTCGGGGAGCCTGCTCTCTATACTCCTTCCCTCAGAGGGTTTCCTTGGGAATGAGACCCTGTATCACCACTGCTTTCAGATTCTCTAGGGTCTCCCTGGGTTTCCCCCCTTCCTTGCACCTCCTTTCCCTCCAGGGATACACATCCATTTTCTGTCTTCCCCTGCAGTGCCCCCTCTTTTCCTCTCCCACAATCAGATGACTCTTTCCGAGTCAAGGAATGAGAATTTTTCTTTAATCCTCTTTTTTCATCTTCCGTTTTTTTCATCATATACCAGGCCTAGCCTTTTGCAATTCAAAAACCAAGAATCTATGCCTTCATTATTTATATTCTGCTATGTCAATAGTTCCCTAAGAAAATGGAAGCAGCACGCCTTGCTGCCAGTATGTCGGAGGAAGGGAAACAGTAACCAGAATTATTATTTTTAAATGAAAGATGATTATTTTAGAATTACTATTAGTGGTTACTATTTATCAAGCAATATCTGTTGTGTGTATCTATGTTTAAGATCTTCGCAAAATCCTGTCAGCTAAATTTCATAATCTCCTTTTAATAGATGATGAAATAATTTCAGGGAAGAGTTAATCAAATGACTCGAGTTTATAAAACAAACGAAGAACTGAGTGTGGAATTTGCATATGTCACTTTATGAGTTGAAGCTCCCTCTTGTTTTTTTTGTTGTTGTAATTGCTGTGAATGACCTTAATCGCTAGGACTACAACTAAATATTTTCTCTGCAATTATGCTTCAATTCACTTTCTGAAGACACTTCGCCTTCCATTTGTAGTTAATGTTAATTGAGACACGCCTTTCTCGATTGTGAAACTTGTGCTCTTTATTATTTGTATTCAAACAATGTTTTTGGATAGTTGAGTGGCGTTACCCATTGTTAACGGGTAAGCTCCGAAAACTTCACTTTAACACATTAGAAGTTGACTTTCTGTTCGGAGTGCAGCTCAAAATAAACAGTCCTTTGTGAATTCATTCAGGGTCCCAAGCCCTGTCCATCTTTTGTTTCCAGAATATCAGAGTCCCATGCACTTAGCAGGCATGTGCAGAGTGAGTATCGGTCATTGGAATTTACCGTGAGCTAAGCCTGCTTGTGGTGGACGTTAATTCTGCATAACCTGTTGGCTGGAACTTGTCACATGGCCAACACTTGCCAGCAAGAGAATAGTGTCCAGTGTTAAGTCCAGGAAGAAGAGAAACTGTTTTAGTTAGAAATTAACCGGTCTCCTCCATAGCGAGACAAGGAGGAAGGTACTCGAGTTCCATGGTTCCATGCAGCTACAGGATGTCAGAACCAGCATGTCAACAGCAGAATTGTCCTATAATGATCAACGGAGAGAGCTGATCAACTGATGCAGTGGAGTGTTCCTTTCTCAAACAGCAGCCAGGAGGCATGTACACTAGCTGGCAGCGCAGTAGCCCAAAAGAATGAATCTTAATGATTGATTCAGTAGGAGACAGAATTCCCAATACACAGTTAAGTGATCTGTTTCTTGCCTGCAAAATATGGAAATTTGGCAAAGATGTTTATGCAAATCTGAACATATTTTGTAGAAAGCCATTTATTATTTTACTAATGAAAAATAACTTCTGTTTTTTCCCCAAGAGGAAAATAATACTAATTTATTTTGCAGTATCCGTTCAACGTTGTCTAAACATTTTCCATTATCCCTTGCAATCCTTTTTTTTTTTTGATAGTGTATCGACTTTATTTCATGATGTAGATTAAAATTGAATGACTGGAGGGCAGGTTTCTATCTCTCTGCTAATATTCAGTGATGTGTGATCAGTTCTGCTTTTTTAAGCTTTTGTCTTTTAGAAATGAATACCTTTATGAATATTTGTAGCATGGTGGAAAGATTCTAATCCAAACGGAGCAAAAAAGTGTTTTCTTAAAAACAACTGTCTGTGGAGACATGTCATGTTACTTATTAAGTGCCCTCACCAGGCTCTTAGTTCCAAATATGCCTAGAGCATCTGTTGCTGGGACCAGGATAATTCAGATATGTTTATCTAAACAATGTCATTTGTAGTCCTGCTATGCTTCAGTTTATCTCTCTATTTGAAATCTATGAAATGGGATAGAAATTCAATACTCATAAAGTTTCAATCGTGTTCAAAATAGAGTTTATCTTAATATAGATTTGCTTTTCAGAGAATGAGCAGAAATAAAATACATGCTCATAAAATTGTATTTTCGTATTTGAAGATTACAACATTCCTTTTTTATTGCCCAGAAACGTCTACAAATACTTAAAAAGGAAACAGCTAAATAAAGTATAATATTCAATAAATATATAATGCCATACTGTAACATTTTCTCCTCTTTGGTAAACCCCAGTTCATAACTTTGAACAGTTGGGGAAATCTATACATTGTTATTACAATCTACCCAGAGAAAAGTCCAGTAAAAAGTAATTCCTCTCTACTAGTAATATCCATGCTAAAATCTCAAGTAACTGGGTCTGCAAAATGCCAACACATTTCTCTGTAGAAAACTATTTCCATGTTATCTATTGTTTTCAGATTATGTTGATGAAAATCTTGTCATAATTCAGGCGAGAGAATATATTATATTCTACGTGCATTTAAATGGAAAATTCTCCTTGCGGTTTCTAATACTCAGACTTCTCGTTCAGTTCTTTGGTTGCTGAATGTGCCAACCATCCTTAGTCATTTCCTTTTTCCTGCGGAACAGTTCAGGTGAGGGGATCAGCAACAGATAAGAAGGATTTCAAATTGCTTCCTTGGAGATTTCTGAATGACGTAAAACTCTCATTCGGGGTCATTATTACTGAAAAGCAAATGTGCATAGGGTGAGGAGGATATGGAAAGAAGGAACTGCTCTCTTTTATTGCTCAGTTTCTTCCATAAATAATATTGGGGAACTTGGCTCATCTGACATTTGTATTTGGGAGGAAGCCCTGCTTCTCTAGCCTCTCCCTGCCATAACCCCCACCCTCACCATTTGAGACACCTTTGGGGGGAGCACAAAGGGTTTTGAGGCCAAGTTCACTGGGCGGGGTGCTTAGTAGTCTTGTGACCCTGAACAGATCATTAATCTCTCGGTTGGCTCCTCTGTCATATGCGGTCACTTTTATGAACCTGACGTGTTGAAAGAATTAGATGAGATAATGCAAGTCGAGCATTTAGATCTTAGCACCACGCATAGCAAGAGCTCAATGAACGTTAGTTTTTGTTATTTTAATTTTAAGCTAACTGGGCTGGCCTGTTTTGAATAGTTAGTGGGAAAACATTTAATAAATTTTTTGGTAGCTGTAGGGTTCTTCCACCCCCGACCCCCCCCCCCACCCACACACACACACAGAAGGTGGGCGGAGGGAGGGAGAGAGGGTTCTGTCTGAGATACATCAAATGGAAAGGACTGGTTAGTGAAAAAATAGGAAAATATTGATTCGAGAACTTAAGGTAATAGGAGTAAACACAGTTTACTATAATCTAGGTATTATTTTTGCTACCTCCATTTATACTTTAATATTCTGTGCATTTTGAGTATCTAATTAGAGGATTGTCTTTTCGTGTATTAGAAGATTGTCAAGATAGTGGACCTAGTAATCTGCTCTTCCTGCAACCTTGCCCAAGTCGATTCACTTCTCCAAGCCATGTTTCTCTCCTTTGTCTTGTGGGACTAATGGTAATACATAAGGTTTTAGGGTGATTATGAAGATAAAGTTACATGATAT
The DNA here is from genome assembly GCA_004363575.1 of Solenodon paradoxus. Lineage (NCBI taxonomy): Eukaryota > Metazoa > Chordata > Mammalia > Eulipotyphla > Solenodontidae > Solenodon > Solenodon paradoxus. The sequence goes on along the minus strand of RJWH01006961.1, from coordinate 28,041 downwards.
TTGAAAAGTGAAGATCTGGCATGTACTAGATGCACATTAAATGATACTTATTATGGTGAGATGAATTTGGTGCAGAGGAGTTGGAGACAGGACATTATGCATAGCATAATATATGAGTGGCTTTTATCAGCTAAACTAGGGGAGTAATTTCTGAAACAGAAATTGCAGTCTTAAGAGAGCTGTTGCCTTTACAATTATTTTTTCAGCTAAGACTTTTCAACCCATCTAGAATCTTTGAGAAATTTAGTGACATGATATAAATTTTAAGACAACGAATTCCTATCGTATTACTTAAAGAGCTGAAATACAGGACTGTAGAAGAGAGAATGTTCTGCTGTACGAGAATAAAAATATTCTCACAGGATTTTTGAATTAACTGACAGTTTTATAGCAGCTTTGTCAACCCCTCATTCATTGCTGCAACCAAATGTATGAAATCCTTCATGGTGAAATAAAAAGACGGTGGTTTTCCACATTTTTATGAAGTCTCTATTGCTAATGAAATGCTAGCCAGTATCTCTCTCTCAAGTATTGTCTACTAGAGGGTTGCTTATTTTAGAAGTGGAGTCAACCATATAAATTCTCTTCTTTTGACATCTAGTGTCTGCTGTCAACCTGTTATAACTACAAGCAGCTCTGAAAATTTGCATCTACCAGGATGCCATTGACAATCAAAGAGTTCAGTTCAGTAAATATTTGAATACTTACTCTGTGCTAGATAATATCAGAGATGATGAAGGGACTACAGGGAAGAATAGATTCAGCCTTTGTCTTAAAAAAGCTCTCAATCAAATGTGGGTATTTGAACAAGCATATTTGAGCAAGGAGGTCTAGGATAAGTACTTTAATGGAGCAATATTATAAAATGTTGTTTAAGACCAGGGAGGAAATTGGCTCTGAATGAGAGAGGGTCCTGGAATGATTCCAGGAGGTTAAATTTGTATCAAATAAATTATGGTGCACAGCATCATAAATGATAGTCTCCCACATCATTTTAGCAAAATGGATGGTTCAATTTCTTCTAGCCATATATTATGCGCTGAAATCTTTCCTGTTGAATGGTTAGCTGAATTAAAATACCATATCACTTCTCTGTCCCTAGAAATCTATTGTTCTTGTATTGATCTCTGTAAATGAGCAAATTTATCTAGATTATCATCATCTGAAAATCACAGGCTAAGATTTTACCTACATGATCAATTCCACCATCATTAGTTCTAGAATCAGCATTCAACTTTGCATGTATCTTGTTATATGTAAAAATTGTGAAATGTCTTCCACTGGTAATTTTCTTGTCTTTGATATTATGGGAGTAAAATGAAAAGTTCCAAGTTTTTAGCTATGTTTAATGAAAGCCAAAAGAACACTCCAAAGATGGTGTCCTCGGTTTTATCTTGAAAGAAGATGCAATATTTCGGGCAATGTAACAAGAAAACAACAGAATGAATATTTCTTTCACTATTGTATCATCTTTCTAAGAAATTCCATCATTCTTCCATTTACTAGTTATTGTGGCATAATTAGGAATAATTTATGAGCAATGATGAACGAACAAAGTCCAAATATAGGGGAAAAAAAGTTTGCTATCGATTAGTACATAGTGTATCTTGCAAAAGGATCAATGGACCCATCGTGATAAAAAAAAAGGAAGTGAATTTTCTTAAATTTTGTTGAAGGTACATTGCATTATAACATACAGGTTTAAGTATAGAAAACCAACTTTTATTTCATTTAACATCTAAGTGAAGTATCTCATTGTTCTTTAGTAGACCTCTATGAAGGAATTAAAGTCACAAAAAAACAGTTTTTTAAATGTAACTTCTCAAAAGATTCATGTGGGTGCAACGAACCTTTCTAGTACATCAAAGTTTAACCAAAATATCACTTGTTCAATCCTACTGTAAAAATAAGGTGTTAGTGCATAGATATAATTATTATTAATCTTTTGTTCCGCTGTTATTATTTGCTATCAATAGTGAGTACATTACATCTCTAAAGAGAACCAGTAGGATGGATGTGTGTGCCTATTTGGTTTTTTCATTGATATTATATACGTATATATACAAAGAGAAAAAGAGGGAGAGAGATTGAGATTTTTAAGGAGCTGGTTCAGGAGGTGGTGGCTAGAAAGCCTGAGATTCGCCCTGCAGACCAGCAGGCTGGATGCACCGGGAACAATTGCTACTGCAGTTTTGAGTCGATAGGCAGCCTGGAGCCTGAATGCTTTCCTCATCTGAGGATGCTTCCTTTTTTAAAGTCTTTAGCTGACTAGATGAAACGCACTCATATTACGGAGGTTTACCCGTGTTCTCAAACTCTACTGATTGAAATAGCAATCGCATGTAAAAAAAAATATCTTCACCAGAGATAACCAGACTGGTACTTGGCTAAACAACTGGGCATCACTCTCTAATTTATCATGAACCATCACAGTGTGGTTCATAGTGCCAGGTGTTTCTTTAAATATAAATTTCATGATTCTTTTTCTTTTCATTAGTTAGTAGGGTACCTGGAAACATACATTCAATTACAAAAAAGATCTTTAACAGCTTAGTGAATTTCTTAGCTCCATTAGAGTAATCTGTACATAAAGCTTGCTAATTTGTGCATAAAAATTACCTAATAAGCAAATATATTTTTCTTTCTTTATAGAATTGTACTGATGTATTAAATTAATGCCAAACATCTATTATGAAGGAATTCTGCTTTAATGTATCTCATTCTTTAATTCTCTAAGAGGATTAATATCAAAATATATTTGACTAGGATTTAAAATCTAAATTAGCTGTCATGGTTATAATTAATTATTAATCTTTCATGTGAGTATTTAATAGGATAAATAAACGTATTTTATTGAAAATAGTGTGGCTACAATTAGAAACAGTATTTTCTGCTAATTGCTTGTTTTTCATTATGCCTCTTTTTAAGGGGAAAAATTTGGATTAGCAAATGTTTCACTTAGCCACTTTAAAAGTGAAACATAATGGATGTAACTATTAAATAAATATAAACCGATAAATGAAAATTATTTTTGTATGATAGAATGAAGATGATAATGAATAAATATAATGAATCTCACACTCAAACTGATGAGACAAATAGACAGCTGAAAGAGATGGGTCGTGTCCATAGCGGAAATCCCGGATTTTCATGGGCGAGCATTTTAATCTTATGACCTAATGGGGCATTGCAAATAAAGACCTGCATGTCTTCTCTCTTAGTACCTGTAGATATAAAGATTAATATAACGCCCTAGCAATGCCATACAGTTTAGATGAAACTAAGCCACGGGTTAGACATGTGTCATGGCTGCTCCTGAAGAAAAATGCTCTTAGCAGTTCGATGGTGAGAATGTGTAAGGGATTATTTGGGATCTACCATTGTTTTCTTTACCAAACTTTTGGAATTAATAATATGAAGCAACAAAACAAATGGCTTGACACTGGTCATTATTCTGTTGTGCCTGGCTTAAGGGAAGCATTTATGAAGTAAGCAGAAAGGATTAATAAATTGTGACCTTTCTAGATGCAAAAGGGAGAGCTGGGCTCATTCTATTTTAGTCAGAAAGAGAATTTGCAGTTACCTATTTTTTGCAAAACAAATCACCCCCTCAACTTAGTGCCTTCAAACAACGATGACCATGTATCAGCTCTCACGCCTTCTGTAGGTGATGTAGTGACTTGGTTGAATGGTTCTGGCTTGCGTTTTCTCATAAGGTTGCATTCATGTGTCAAGTAGACCTGTAGTCGTATGAAAGCTTGATTGGGGTTTGGAATCCTCTCTCAAAGGGACTGAATCATATAGTTTGTGAGTTGATGCTGGATTGTTGCTTCCTTTCTGCAGGAGCTTGAATGTCCCCGTAACACTGTTGCTGGCTTCTTCCAACACGAGCCTATGGTGATTCCAAGGCAGAAGCTGCGGTACCTTTTTTGACCTAGCCTCAGCGTCCACACGCTATTCACTCTTAAGTTAATGAGTTGGCACACTGGCAGGACCTGATTCAGTGAAGTAGCATAAAAACCAGTAGATAAATATCTTGAAGAACCACTTTGGGCTATGGCCGCCGTAGGATTTTTCAAGCCTAACCAAGGAAGTTTTCTGAAACATGAATGTGTGTCGCCTTGTCTCCATCAGGGACCCAGAGACCCCAGCGAGTGTTGCTTTTCCTCTGAAAGTATCAGACTACTGGGGTGTGCCCTGTAGCCTGCATGTGGACATGTTGATAATTATCTGAGGCCCACCCAGCCTGGCTCTGCATGTTGAATATGACTTTTAGAAAGAAAGTGTTTGAATTTTGGAGGTTAAGACCTAGGCAGCTAACAGCTGGTTGTGGAATAAGGATAGCATTGATGATGACAGCAATGATGAGTCTTATGTGTAGCTTTGTGAAACAAATAGAATGGCTTTACTTCATTTCATTTTAAGAGTAATATCATGCTAAAATCATTGAATCTAAAATGAGAAGACTTGGTTTAGATCCAGGCTACTTTAGTAACAGTGGGATCCTTGGCACATTATTTAATAATCTCTCTGACCCTTAGTTGTTGTTTTTTCTGTAAAATTGATCTCTTCATACCTTCCAGACCAGATTGCTGTTGGGCTTAAATGAAATGACATATGGAACAGTCTCATTCCTATGGCAAATCACGATACAAATCTCATTGACTTACCCATCTTAGGCCACTCTAACTAAATACCGGAGCCTGAGTGGCTTAAACGACAGATATTTATTTCTCACAGTTCTGGAGACTGGGCAGTCCAAAATCAAGGTACCATCAGATTCTGTTCCAGCTAGGAGCCTCTTTCTTTGCTTGTGAACCTTCACTTTCTCATTGTGTCCTCACATGGTGGAGAGAGTGAGAAAGCTCTCCCTTGTCTTCTTCTAAGGACACTAATCTCATCAGGGGGCCTCACTCTCAAGACCTCATGTAAACTTAATCACTTCCTAAAGGCCCCACCTCCAGATACCACCTTGGAGGTTAGAGCTTTACAGGTGAATTCAAGAGGGATACTAACATTCAGTTCATAGCACTCAGCTGTCCTTATTTTTGAGCGCTCCACTAGGTCTTCCAGGTCTTGACATTGATGGAGCCCTGCTGTAAGAGTTTTTCACGTCTAGAAAATGAGTTCATGAAGACTTGAAATTGTTCATATGGCTGTCCACATCACTTTTAGTACTTGCTCAAGAAGTTTGTCTTTACTGAGAGTGTTGATTCTCTTAAATTACGGTCTCAGACCTGGAAAAATATAGGTTCTCCATCAAGATTTTCCGAACAAATGAATGAAGTGAGGGCTGGCTGATATTTATGCAGGATATTCTGTTTTCAGGGTTTCCAGCTACTGCATAATTCGGTTTATTACCATTTGTAAATCTAACTCTGTCTCTCGAGAGTGAAGCTATTGAGAGTTCCCTGCAGAGCTTCTTGGGCAGTGATAGAAATAGTAACCTGACCATTGGGATCACGTTTTTTCTCTTTTAGACAGAAGCCTTGGAACCGTACTGCCTTGGGCCACAACTGGCTTTCAGACATAAACAGGATTAGTGGAGAGGAGGAAATGCTGAGAGTCATATTCTTGCCTGATTCACTTGTTACAAGAAAGATGTATACTAAACAACAGAATGTTTGAAAAGATAAAGTTGAGTTCCAAATGCACAGAATAAGAATGAGGGGGAAATAACTTTATAATTAAACAGAAAACTGCACCAGGAACTGATAAATTCCAGTCAACCTGAAAATGTGAACATGGGGTGTAATTGTGCAGAAAGATAAGGTAATATGAGCAGCATAAGGAATACAGGCTCATGTTGGCCTTTTGAAACAGTAGTACTTTACCTGCTCCTTGTTAAGAATTAAGTTGAATCTTGTATGTTGTAGGAATAGCTAAATGAAGTCTTATTAGACTCTAAAATGAGAGAATGCTTTGGGATGTTATTCATACTTATAAATTACTCAGAGTTTTAGATCATCCCAAACATCTTGTGGGGGCACATATCAATAAACAGGATGAGATTTTTTTGTCTCCTTAGCATCTGACAGGACACCCAGAATGCCAAGCCCCTGGCCCCCCTCCCTGCTAGTAGCTAGGTGTTTCAATAACTAAAAGCATATCCCAGAGAACTCCAGAATATGTGAAATATATCTGACAGTTTGGAGGTGTCCAAATTTTTACGTATTTCTTTGGCAAAGTCAAATTTTATTCAGATTCTAAAATGTCTTATGTTATAAATAATACTGCTTTAGACCTGTTAGGTTTTACATGCATTGGACTAATAATTTATGCCTGTTAGTTGATTTGATTTCCATACCAACCCCCAAAGTATATAATATCCTTAATAAATAAAGGCAGAAACCAAAAATCAAAATTATTCCTACTTGCTTAAGGTCACACAGACTGCAAAAGGTAGGAGGCAGAATTCAACCCAAGTCTTCTGATTCTAAAAAATGTCTGACTGGTGTTTTGTTTGATTTTGTTTTCCTCAAAGCTATGCTGAAAGGAGAGAACATTTGAGTCAGTTATTGAAAGGTTTTATATGTATATATATATATATACACACATTAATGTACATGTTATATACCCATGCATGTGTGTATTACCTATATAATTTATTAATGTGTGACTGTTTTAATTAAGTTGCAATATACTGAGTGTTTTTTTGAATCATGGAACTTAAAGATCCTCTGAAGGCAATCACTGCTGTGCCTTCAGACAAAGTTAGATTTAAACCATCTTAGAAGGCTAAGAAGCCAACATATGTTTTAAAAAAAAAAAAAAAACAGATCTGGGATGCACCCCTGTGGCTTAGGTATGTGAGGTGCTGGCCTGCAGACCAGGTCAAGCTCCAGGAGCAGGGTTCTTGACTGGTGTCAGCGTGAAAAACAAAATAAATAAAGATACTTCTTTAAAAACACCAACAAGAAGAAAAGTAAAAATCTTTCTAATAGAAAACTATTCTTCTATTTTGCTGATAGTTTAGATGATGAAAGCTGGGTGGTGTGTGAGGAATGGGTCTCTTTCTACTGTGGCCACATCTGTAAATGAGCAGAGACCAGAAATTCCAAGCATTGCTGTGTCTCTCTGAGGATAATCTCCCTCAAATAGATTTTATCTCCCTGACTGACCAGTTACCTTCAGAGTGTTTCTCTTTTATATATGAATTCTTGCAATGGTAGCATTTTATTTGGAAAATAACAGGCATGCGGTTAACTACTTACTAATTGAATGGACTGTCTCATGGGGTAGCTGGCAAATAGTGTGGGGGATTCACTGCCATCATCATCTCTGTGACGAGGACTCACCAGAAAGAATTAGCCTGAAGACATTAATAAAATTCCCTGCTTAAAATCAAGCAAACAAACAAACAAAACCCAAGGCCAGCACATTCAGACTTTGGAATGGTGAGCAATTTTTCAATATCAGGAGATGGCGAGTGTTTGTTATACAATCTCTTATAAACAGAACCAATTTCAAAAGCACCTTGGTCCAATTCCAGTTCCCGTGCCTCATCCTGGCAGAAAATGGAAGAAGCCATTGGAAATGTTCTTCAGTTCACTTTTCGGAGGCTCTTCTGATTTGAGCAAAATGTAACTGACATGTAAATAGAGAGCTTCTAATCTTCAGAAATTTAAGTAGCCCTGCCCCACCCTCTAATCTTGAAAGTAGAAATTCGGATTAGGCTTCTTATTATCTTTTTACTTTTGAATGAAAATTTCTTTTTTTTCCTTTTATCATAATGTCCATTGAAAGGGTCAGAGAACTCAAATCACGAATTCATGTTACAACTTCAGACAAAAGAGAAAGGTGATTTTGTGTTATATAGAGAAACAGTGTATGACTAAGTGGCCTCTTGTCCCTAGGGGAGGTGGAATAAATACAAACACAGGGCAGCCAGCGAGATGTGCGCTGGTCATTAAAAACGTTATACTCGCTGGCTCTGTGCTTCTTTAGGTAGGTAATGGGTTGTACGAATTTTGAGGCTTAAAACCACCAGACTGACCATGAGAATTTGCATCAGTCAGTATAAAATCTGGGATAGGTACTGAGGAGTTGTTTATTTTAACAGTACTAATACTATTTTGTTTATGTTTTTATGAAATGATACGAATTTAATATTTTTGTATCCTGGTTCTAAATATACAGAAATCTCTGCCTGGCTCTTCACAACAGATTAACTTTCAACATATTTTGACCTAGAGATGATATAGTGGGTCTTTATCATGAATATAGGCGCCCGAGTCCTAATTTAAAATACTCTCCTCTGAAACAACTGGCATCTAGAAGTGTCTCGTTCAGATAAAAAATATCTAAGATAACACATAAATTTTGTTGGCTCTCTTGAATCCAGACCCTTGGGCTTTATATAGCATGCACCCTAGCTACTTAACCACAGGGATTCATCCCGTTGATTTTTTTTTTAAAACAGAGTTGGCATTTGTAAGGAATTCTCATAAAAAGGAGCCTAGGAAAATGTCTTCATGCTGGCTTGAAACTGAAATGGATAACTCTTTTAGTGTGCTAAAGTCATTGGACCAGTAATAATTTCATTGAAAAAAGATTCTCCAGTATCACAGTGCTCTGTGCCAGTAACAAAAAAGCATTAAATTATGTTCGTATATGATATAGTATAATTTAACCAGATCTCTAATAAATCCTTCAATTTGTGCAATGGAGACTATTCCAAGTTTCTCTCTTATGCAAGTCGTGAGCACCCTAAGGATAGACACCATCCTGTGAGTACGAAGATTAAGAATAGTATCTAGAAAACAGTCATTAAGTGCTTACTAATTGCATTTTCACCTTCAAAATTGTAGAAGCAAATTAAATATAGATTGACCCTCTTGTAAAAGAAATAGAATTGATGAGACTGATGACTTTCTTTTATAAATGTGTAAGTCTGCAAATATTTAATAAGAACCTAATTTACACAAAGAAATCAATCTGGAGGGAAAGATTATTTTACTCATTTCCCAAAAGCCATAGCTGAATTATATTTTAAACTCGACCTAATCTTTTCACTTAATAATTTTCATTAATATTTAAATTATATGAAGGGCAAATACAAGTATAAAATATTGAAATATTCACTCGCATTTCATTTCATCACATGTTGATTATGTACTTATAGTGTAAAATGTATTAGGATAGGACTCTTAGAAAGCATAACATAGTCTCCTCCATGAAGGTATTTGTTATTAAGTAGAAGATTAAGTATTTGTTATTAGGTAAAATATATATATTCCATAGGAGAGATATAAACAGTAATTTTAAAAACCAGAATGTGGATTTATAATTTTTTTTAGCTTACTCATTCCTCTATACAGCCATCCATTTATTCATTGTTCATTATTTCATTTAGTAATGATTCAGTGACTATTGACAGAGGAGGCTATGTAAAAGGGAATAAAATAATGAATCTGTAAAGAAGTTGATAATCTAGGGGGAAGCATACACATAGAAAATACACAAAATCACAACACAAATGTGAAATAGAAGCAAGGCACATTGGAAGTGCAAAGGAAAAAGACAATTGATTGTATGCGGTCAGGGGCTATGTTTATTTTATTTCACCGTAGAGTTCCCAGAACCTACGCCAGTGCTTGACATGCAGTAGGCTCAGGTGGCATGTTCAATGAGTAAGAGTGGAGCACGTGGAAGCAGTGAGTCTGAAATTATACCTTAAAGTGGAGACAAACAACATTTCAAGTAGAGGAAATAGTAAAAGCACAGAATGCTAGTGTTTCCACTTCAGAAAGAAAGCCCTTAGGAATTATCTAGTACAGTCTTTCTCCTACTTTGTGTTTTCAGCACTGGGACAGAATGTCTCCGAGCATGCACTTTCATTTATAACCAAATACTCAGTTAGAATTATCTGTGACTGAGGAAGGAAGGTACAATGGACAGCTGACTCCAGAGTGAGGTTGCGGAAGACTATCAAAGTGCACATTTTGAAAGGAAATGGGTAGAAAGGGATCAGAAAACAGTGAATTAGAAAAAATGTGAGGTTTCTCTGGAGAAAATTCTTCTGGCAGTGTTCCCCTTCCTTTAGCCTCTCATGTCTCCCCCATTCTCACAAGGGAGAGGCGCTGACCTTCCCACTTTATGAGAAAGGAGTTTCTTCAGGAATATCTGGAGAACCTGGAGGAGTGGATCATTGAATTCAAGGTTTCTTAAGTGGGAAGGATGGTCCTCGTCAATTTTTTTTAAGTATCTGGATTAAGGACAGCAAATAAAAGAGTGCTCTAAAGAGTAATTGTAAAATCTCGAAATGCATCGTGAAATCCCTCTAGCGATATTTAACATCAGTCAGACCCAAAGAGCAGAAAATCATATTCAAACAGTGACAGGACCTAGTCGAATAAAAAATTTCTGCTGTCCTTCGGTGTCCTTCCTCCACTCCCATTCAACCCTGTTAGGGTCTGAAAGAGCTGCTGGTGCATGGGAGAGAAGGCAAGCGAGAGAGAAGGAAAACTCTCTGCACCCACTGCTCAAGTGGGAATGGATCTGGCCCAGCTCTTTTCTCCTGGTTGGAGGAGAAGTCTTAACTGTTAATGTGTTGAGGTGGAAAATCTCATTTTAATAGCTTAAAATGACAACAGGACCTTGCATTACTTTGCGATGCCCCAAAAAGGCATGGGACATGCCTACATTTTACCCAGGAGCAGAGAGAGAACTACCCTCTTGAGCAGATTTAAAGGTAGAGAGGAAGGCACAGTTGTTTTCAGACTTATCTGCCAAAAGTCCATATTCTTCAGCTTGCAAAATAAACCTTTTATAGATTTAAGACCAGAAAGCAAAGGAAAACACTATAAAAGGGATTTGTGTCAAGATGTGAAGGGGAAGTAATTGTTTTTTTTTAGTGGAACAAAAAACATTTCAATCAGTTGTCACTGAAATAATTATTTAACTGGGCAAATTAAAAATCTATATTATACTAGGATGAACAATTAGTCAGAGACATGGTTTTTTGAAAGTATATCATAACCTAGGAGCAGTAAGTAATATAGCTGTAATGTTGCCTCTTAAGGATTATCAAAAGGAACCTGACTAGTTAGTAGGAATACTCTGGTGGTAGAGTAAACCTACTGCAATATACAGCAGAGGGCAAGGGCAATATCCCAATTTTATTTAAATGTGGGGCACTATTCATGTAGAATAATTGTATCCTAGTGGCATATAAGAGCCTTCCAAGCGACTACACCAGTGCTTAATTATGGCGTGTTACTTCTGTATCCCATCACGATGTCATAATGAGATCCACAACTTGCATACATTTTGCCATCTTCTTCCCTTCTTTAAACCTCTCCTCCAAGAGCTATTCATAGCCTCCCATGAAAGAAAAATGATTTTTCTACAATTTCAGTCTTCTTTAACTCTCCTATAAATTCTAACAATACTTGTATACAGACATTTGACATTCCAGAGGAATATTCTTCAAGACTATGCGCATTAATGGATTTTCAAATGCCATTATAGTGTATATGAAATAACTATTTTCCCCCAAATGCACCCTTTAGAATCCTCAAAATAGATGGTTTACAGATGAGGAAAATAAGATCTAGAAAGGATAAATAAGGAAGCTCACAAGTGTCCCAATTAATATTTCAGGGCAGATCTGGTTGATTTGAAAATATGCATTCTTAACTCTCTTCCCTATATTTGTTTTCTATTTGAATTGTGTATTGCTATTTAAGTTTCCCCTGGGATGCCTTCTCAGGGTCTTCCCAATACTTAAGTCACTTGTAAATTTTGTACTTTCTTTGAATGAGAAATCCATTAGGCAAAAACAAAAACAAAAAACAACTTGGCAATAAGTTTTAGGCATTAACCCTATGCCAAGTAATTATCAGAAGGCCTAATGCTTTGAGACCTCACAAATGTGATCTCAAGATAATGGAGTGAGACTTGCATGCGAACCTTCTTGATGCTTTACATTGTGATATGCTTCATGGATTGGCTTCCTAAAAAAGGATTTGTAAAGCATTCTGGGAAAGTCTGCCAATTAAAAACGGGAGATTGGCTGAAGGCTTGCAGCAACTGAATTTTGAATACAGATGGTGCCAAATTAAATGTTTCCATAGCAACAGATTTGTCCTTAATAACTTTTAGATGGGAGGGGGAACGTAAAAGAGGAAACTGTCTTTTAGCTGATATATATTCCTACAGCTTGTTTTCAGATTGATTTTGGAAGCTAATTTATACTTAATAGTGATTGTTTCAGGTGATCTAAGTATTACTACATTTTCTTGAGGAAACCTTTTAGGAATAACAGAAATAAATTCTAGGACCCTTATCAAGACATAAAAAGGACATTGTTTAAAAAAAAAAAAACATTTCTTGGTCTGTAGCCAGTCAGCCAGGATTTCTTCTTTCTTAATGTGTTCAATCAGAAGTATAGCATATAAGTATAATCAAAGAAAAAGTGATCTATCACAGATTCAGAGATGATCTTCAGGTATTCAAGTTTATGGATTTGTTTTTCATTTTCCATTGTTTGACGATTTAAAAAAATAAATTATATAAATCCTATCAGGAAGACTCATAAGGAAGTTTTTGATAGTGTCATATATGGAGTGTTATCATAGGTCTAATGTCTAGGACCCAGCTTTATATAGCTAATAACTAGAAATGTGTTGTTCATCTCATGGCGATTAGGCTCTGAGGGACTAACCCATGGTACATAGTCAACAGACTAGTTTATAGATCATTTGAAAGCAGAGATAATAAATTGAAATGATTATTTTATAAAATACTAGGCTTTCAGAAAAATTAATGATAATTTGCTTAGGGTGCCCTACCCAGTGAGAGAAGGTAGAGAAATTGTCCATCTCGATTATTCTAGATGATTTCTAAAAAGAGAAATAGAGAAGTAGATCAGTCTTCTCAGCTGATGGCAAAGACAAAAGAGCATTGACTGGCTCCCTGACTTTCCTTTTAGAGTCCATACAGTAGGTCGAGCCTCATATGTACTGAAACATACCTTCGCCCTTTCCCTATTGTCTGTTACAAAGCTACATCAAACTCAGGTAATGTTAAGTGGATGTACATCTTTGGTTGGACCTTTGTATTAGTCACATGACTCATAACTCACTTGATTGAACTGCCATACTTCAACAACAAAACCTTTATAAAACAACTGTTTTCACACGTATTTCCATCCCTAGTGTAAATTCCTGGACTCCTACCACAAGAAATAGTATCCACCACCTCTTTTTCCAATGATTTTTATTTTAGAAGAAAATATTTTTCTGACTCTAAACGTATACAGTTTTAGGACTTAGAACCCCTAGAAACGTGTATGTAAAAAAAAAAAAAAACAACTTAGAGATAGATAGGTACACCAATACAGAAATAGACATATAGACTAGAAATCTGTAAGTATACATAGAAATAAAAAAATGTATTATTTAAAACTAAAGAAATATACACTTTAAAATGTAGCTAAAATATAAAGAATTCACTGTCTTTTGAAAATAATGTGATAAAAATTTGAATAAAATAAGGACTGAAAAGAATGCACTCTGTCACACACACTACAAACATCACGTAATTATGCAACTCAGCACAGGGTTATAACGTAAAAACCAATTCCTGACTTCGTTAAAGTTTGGTTTGCACCTATCAGTAAATAACATAATGTTTATTAGAAGTAGTTTAAAATAGAACTGAATGACATGGAAAATGAATGATTGTAACATTAGAGCTGTCAAATACTATTAAGTTGAAAGAGAATACCAAATTATCTCTGCCTTATGCCCCAAATTGTGTGTGTGTGTGTGTGTGTGTGTGTGTGTGTGTGTGTGTGAGTGAGAGAGAGAGAGAGAGAGAGAGAGAGAGAGAGAGAGAGAGAGAGAGAGAGAGAATGAACAAGAGAAAGTGAACAAAATAAGTTGTAACTGAAAGGAAATACATTAAACTGTTTAATAATTATCACTAGTGAAATTAGGTGAAGTTACTTCTTTTATTTTGTATCTATCTTTGTTTTCCTAATTCTGAAAAATATATATCTTTTCTATACAGAGAATATTTTAATGTATATTCATGTACATGTATATTAAGTCACTCACCTCTTTTCACCATCACCTTCTATGAAACCTTTTTAGATATTTTTTGTTTTCTAATCAACCTGCCATGAAATGTTAAAACCACAGATGTGCCCTGTGTCTGTTTCTGCGCTGTGGCCTTTTGGAGAGTCATAAACCATGGTGACCTTAGTTGCAGCTTAAGAATTTTTTTCCCTTAAGAACAAATGTTCAACCCCTTGGGGCATAATTATTGCTCCTATTGAAAATGTAGGTACTAGCCCAAGACTCAGGAAATTCTGATTCAGTAAGTTTGGGATAGGACGTAAGTAAGTACTTTTTTAAAATAGACCTTAGTTGTTTCAAAAGTAAAGTATAAATGCGCCTACTTAATATCACTCTATTTTTTTCTTTTGGAAATCTGAAACATAAAAGCCTATCTAGTTTCAAGAATAATACTGATAATGGAGCTTTTTTACATATTTATAAATCTTGGAGAGTGTACCAAATATAGTTTACCTTTCTGTTTTTACTGTCAAGAACATATGATTTTGAACACAATTTAGAATGAATTTCATGAATTATGATGTATCCCTTATCTTCCTTTTCAACCTTTACCTTATTATCTTTTATACCATCTTCTTTTATGTAAGTCTTTTCTTTTCATCATTATTTATTTATTTTTTTCTTTTACATAAAATTGAGCAGAGATGTGGGCTTAGCATCCTGAATTAATAGTTCCATTGTGGTTATTAAAGTGTGAACTAAAACCTTGTAAGCACATGGTACCTTGTAGATAATTTTCTCCAGTCAGGCGATTACACAAAAGCCTCAGGATTCTAGGGTCATTGCTAAAACTAGTTTTTAAAGTTCTATAGCCTTTTCTCATTGTTGGTTAGTTTTACAATATAGAAGTTTTCATTTATAAGGTTAAAAAAACTGATGAGTAAAAGAACTATTCAGCACAGCGGGTTATAAACCAATTAGAATGATGATATCCTGGATAGAGATTTTCATGAACCTCTCACATTAGCTATTATAGCTTTGTTTTTGTGTTTTTGTTTTTTGGGTTTTTTTTAAGGTTCAAAGTAAATAGAATAATGAAGAGGCTATTTAGGAAGGTTTGGACTCAAGAAAGAAAATCCTTTCATTAGGTTCCAAATAACAGCTAGCTTAATAAGCAGTGAGACAGAGAGATTTAGTATAGAAAAAAGAATGTAAAACAGTAAAGCAATGAGATTAGAAGGTCAGTAATACATTGGAACTGGAAGCGTGGCAGGTGAATATCAGAAATATTTTCTTTGGGAAGTTACTAGCTTTGTTGTGAATCTCTTGTTAATGCCTATGTTGAGAACATTTAACATACTTTATCTTTGTGTACAAAAATGCCTACAACCAAAACCATTCCCAAGCCTTTATTCAAATTTGGGGAATTTGTCTATTAACTTGGAGTGAACGTATTAGTCAGTGTATATATACTTCTGCTTCTTCATAGCAGAACTATTTCTAATCGTCAAGAATGGTATAGTAACAGCTCACCAACCAAGAGGAAGGCATGGGAACATCCTTGTCACAGGAGCCCACATTAGTTCTGTCTCTGTGACTAAGGCGAAGATAAGTTGGTTCCAAGTTGGAATTTTCCACTGGTACCAGTGTCATGTAATAAGTAAGTGCTTTCAAGTGCAGTCTGGAATGTAGGAAAACTAGAGTATCTGATGCAGCCAAGGGCAATGTTGATGAACTCAAAGCTTAGTGAAATTGTGGAAGAGAGTAGTTATGGTAGAAGTGATTGAATAGTGGGAAAGATGGCAGAACTGGAAAAAAAGAACATATTGGAGATTTCGTAAGTAAGGAATGCCCTTTAATAATCAGATTAAAGTATATAAGTGTGGAGTAACTGGATAACGATCCATGTTCTGATCTGATTGGCTTTTGAGGAGAATCATCTACTCCAGCCATTTTTCAAAAAATTTCATTTTAGCATGTTTTTTATTATAGGTTAAATTTCAAGGGGAAACGTTATCCTTTATATTTTGCCTAGCCTTCTACTTTCCTGTTCCCTCCCTTTTCTAGGTCTTTGTTCCCATAATGAGACAGCTCCTAGCTCTTAAATCTCCCAATTTTGCTTCTTTAACTGCCAAAGAGAACTCTACAAACATTTCTATTATTTCCTCTTTTTTTTGCCTAATTTCTTGTGACCTATACACTAATCATTTCACCAAAGCTATCAATGACCACCCAAGAGGTTCACTTTGCTTGGTCTACGGGCTGCTTCTTATACTTTGTCCCCAGAGCCTTTGCCTTGAGTACAGGGGTAATGTAACCAATTCTGAATCTCTTATTTCACTTTCTTGCATTTAGTCTGCCTCTCTCCAGACATTCCCACGTCTTTGCCTTCATCCTTTATACTTGAAGCTTCCATTATTTATTACTGTATGAATGACAAGTCTCAATGGACACTTCTCACCCAATTTTTATGGCAAACTGTCTGCTGTAATTTCCCTCTCGGGGATTATTACAACTTTCTATTCAACATGATGTTGTGGGTCCAAGTTGATGTCCAACAGCAGCCTATTTTCACCTTTTTTGTGATACAGAAAGGGTCAAACTCATTTCCTATTTATCTACAGATGACTCGAAAGTCACGTGAAAATATAAGTCAAACAAGTATCATATCCCAACAAAGAAGTTTTAGGTAGAGAATTTGCAGATATTACCTATAACTTATATTCTAGAAGGTACATGCTATCCTAGGCATACTATGCTGAAAAATCAGTAGTCACAGTCTTTTAGTGCCATCTTTTCCTGTGAAGAAAAGTCATTATATGAGAGGGGGCCAGTGCTTGAAAGAATGCTTTGTAGAGTTAAAAGATTTTTATAACCCCACTTTATTTCCCACTAAAAACATTCATGAAGCATCTAACATGTAGCAGGCAATGCACTCTTTGCAGAGGGAGGAACTTAGGCAAATTCCTGTGCATTTCATCTTCTCTGTAACTTACTAATCTGTTCCTGTCTTTGAGTCTGTCTGCTATGGTCAGGTTTTTCCTGGACTCTTAATTAACGTATTACTCTGTTTTTCTGAGTCTTTTCTTGCCTTCTCCTTCAATCTATTTTCTTTCTTTTTCTTTTTTCTTTTTTTTTTAAGGAAAGGTACAGGCAGGAATGAAGGCTAGTAGGCAGGAAACCAGGAAGAGAGAGGAGGAGGAAGCATTTACACATTTTCTTTAGTTTTTCTTTTTGGTTGTCCACTATGGCCCTGGGTGTTGAACCAGGGACCTCGGGATGTATGTGGACTGCATCCACTAGGCCACACCCAATCTGTTTTCTAATTCTTACTATGACTAGTCTTTTCAAACCCAGATCAGATGGCATCACTTCTCTACATGAAACCTTTCAGTGAATCCATTGCACTGAAAATGAAGGCCAAAATCCTTACCAGAACTCACAAGGCTACAAGGAAACCTAAAAATACCTTCCTTTAACTTTTCTTTCTAATTAATGATGCATTAAAATAAGTGAATTCTCTCTTAAAGACATAGATTCCAAGTGCATATAAATATTGAACTGTGTAGTTGGTTTATAAATTGTTATTCTTTATATAGCTTTGATTTTGTACACATTCTAATTCAATCTTAGGCGCATAGTTGATTACAAAGACAAAGTTTTTAATGAATGAATGGATGCATTACTAGGACATTTACATGAATAAATGTATAAAAACAAATCAACATCAGATGACCAAATGGCTGTTGGTAAGGACTTATTACAACAAAAGTATAATCTTAAGACCAGTTTCTGGCAATGTGTGTATCTTTTTTTGTTTTGGTTGAAAGGTAGCATTTTGTATGTGTTAAAAGAAATCTGTTCTTTGCTGCAAACAGTATAGGCGCAATACTCTTCTATGTCTCATTTCAAAGAAAGAAAATAATGATACCTTATGTTTGCTGACTGCTTCGCAGTTTATAAAGCACTTTTCACACAGATTACTTCATTTTACAGTCCTCTATTTTTTCTTTTGCTATGGGAATTCTATTTAAGAAGAATATGCTTTTAAAATTAAGGCAATTACAGTATTCTGTCCTTGTATTTCCTAGCCATCTGTTTTATCAAGGTTTTGTCTCTATCCTGAGTCTTTCTTCTCCAGATGTATAGTTATAATTGACCCAGAGGTAAATGGAAATGGTGGGTGCCATATACAGAAATTTTGTTGTTTCTTGTAGACTTAAGCATTTCATTTTAGTTGCTTCTGTATTATTTCAGGAGCTGCTGTACTAACGTTGGAGGTTTATCTACATATTTTGTATGAAATTACTTTTTTACTTGAATTGGTATCCTTAGAATAGGAAAAGAGTTACTTTTTATCTCCCCCGTATTTCACCATTTACTGTAACATTCATTTGTTGCCGAGACTCAAATAAACAAAACTTATCTCAACATGGGGTCTGAGAAGGGCGAATCAAATCTTTCATCGTTTTTCTGCCTTTCAACTAACAGTTTTACTTTCTAATCACTGATCTGTTTGTCTTAACAACACATATATTAAGTGAAACAGAATTGATTAATCTTTACTTTTCATCTCGCATTTTGATTTCCTGGAAAGCATTTGAAGGGATCAGTTGAGGCCTCACTCCATTAATTCAGTTTTCTTTGCCCTTTGATACAGGAAGTCTTATTTTCACAAAGTCTAAAACATTAGCATGTGACTTTATTTTTATAGCAATGGTTAAGTGTACATATTTGTTTTGGTTATATACTATTTGTTTGTGATTCCTGGGGGTTTTACAGAAATTACATAAATTATTTTTTGTGACTTAAAAGTTGTATTCACCCTTTCCACCTATTTTTCTTTATACTCTCCTATGTTGCAAAACTTGCACTGGGCCCTGCCCATAGAAATACATTCCTTCTCAGATAATCACCTTTTAGTGGGTAAAACCGTCAATGAACTTACTTGCCAAAGAGTATTATCAGTGTGTTCAGAGGTAAGATAAGAACAGAGAGTGGAAGTGATTGGTCAGAGAAAAATGACCGTGACTTTTTTTTTCTTTAAAGGAAAGGTACAGGCAGGAGAGAAGGCAAACAGAGACAGGCAGCCAGGAATAGGGAGGAGGAGCAAATACTTTGTTTTATTTATTTGTTCATCTTGGTTGTTCCCACTGTCCACAGGATGGGAAACTGGGACCCTGGGAGGTATTTGGACTGAGCCCACTACTCCGTCAGGGCACGCTGACAGTGACTTTTGAGAAGAGTGCTACAGAGTGAAAAAAGCATATGTTGGGCAGAATAAACAAGCACAGATCATGTGGGACTCGTGGTAACCTGGTACATCTATGGTTGTACAGCTGGAATATAAGACTCATAACAGGCAATAGAAGTTATGAAGTTGGAAAGTAAACAAGGATTACCTTTACAAAGGGTCTTATAGGTCAGATAAAGAATTTTTATTTCAGCCTGAAAGCAGTGGAGGGATGTCCAAAGAAATTTAGAAAGCGATGGCTGTCTCCATTTAAATCACTAAAAGCCATCTCTGACCAGTATACAGAGGATGGAAGGGAAGTGCAAAAGATTAGTATTCAAGCAGTGATTCTCAGTACTGCCTGCACATTCGTCACTAGGGGGAGCTTTTTGTAAATACCAGTACCTAAACTCTACCCTCAAGCCAATTAAATCAAAATCTTTCCATTGATATTTTTTAAAGCACCCTAGTTGATTCAGATGTTCAGACAGGGTTATGATTCACTAAATAAGAGAGAGCATCAGGAGGCTTTTAATTAAAATAGTCTAGGGAAGACAACTGGGTGATAGAGAGGTTAGTAGAGCAATTAAGAAGTTGAATGAATGGCTTGGTATCGTAGTTAAAGATAAAGAAGAAAGAGGAATCAGAGATGATTTCTAGATTTCTCTTTGAAAGAGGGTAGAGGAACAGATGTTTATCAGTGATTAGGGGACACAAAGAGTGACAGTGAGGTGATCAATTTGGATATGTTAAAAATTTAACAGGATTTCATAGGCTTTGTGGATTTAGAGCTCAGAAGGGCGGTCTTCGTTTAAAATGTGGATTTGACTATGACCATTGTAAAGGAGTAAAGGAAGCAATACAGTAAATAAAATTACCAGGAAGAATATATGTAAAGTGAAAGGAAAAGATTAAAAGGAGACCTCTAGGGAATAGCAATTGCTAAGAGCTGAGTGGAAGAAACTAAGGAGAGACTAGAGAAGTAGAATAAAATACCAAAAAAAAAAAAATCCTGCCATGCTAATCAAAAGGAGATTTCAAGGAGGGCTCATCAGTGATAGATGGCAGGGACTACAAATAGGTCAGGAAAAACAGTCTTTAAAATCTCCAATTCTGTGGTAACTTGAAGGTCATGACTATCATCTTCAAACATTTCCAATGGCAGAACTCAAAATGTAATGTACTGAAAAGAGTCTGTGAGGTGTAGAAGTAGAAACAGTAGCTTTAGACTTTTGCCCCTGAAATTTTAAAGTGCCTTCAGATCACCTTTGGAATCTTGTTTTAAAAATGCAGATTCTGATTCAGAACATCTAGGGTTGGACCCAAGATGTTGCATTGCTAATGAGTTCCCAGCTGCTGCTGTTACATGTCCCTTAAGTAGCACAGGTACCAACCACTCTTCTGTGAAGGAAGAAGGTACAGGATTGGCCAAAGAGGGTATAGAGTCAAAATAAATCGTTTTCTTTAGACTGTGTTTCATTTTTTCTTTTTAGATGAGGTTCTAGACTGTGATCGAAGATACAGGATGGGTCAAAAACTAAAATCACTTGTCTTAGAAAGTGAGATAAATTGGAATACTGAGGACGGGAAGGGAATTAGGCGTGGGTAGGCGAGACACATAGAATGAAGAGAAGAAGGCATTTTTATTTGTTTGATTGTAGTTTCTGTTCAAGAAATTGTTTTATATTTACTTTGTTCGTTGACTTAAATAGCTAGCCTATGGAGTGTGCTTTGCTTTTCTGGCATAATTTGCATTGTCTGCACTCATCAAATTCAAATTTGAGTAACAGGTTATAGAGAAGAAATTCAATGATTGTTAAGGGAGGAAAAAAATTGTTGCATTCCATGTTTTTATTCAAAATGCTTATGTTCCAACAAATGCATCTATTTTGATGTGTGAATTTGCAGTGATGAATGGTTTTTATTGTATATGTGTATGCTGGGGGCATGGTACTAAATGCATGGAGCTAGAATTGTGGTAGTACCATTTTACCTTCACTTTAATGAACTCTTGCTGAACCCTTTTGGGTTGTTAGTGCTTTATTTGCTACATTTGGTCCTTAATTAGTTGATGGCCAGGGCAGGCTGGACAGGTGGACTGTCCAGTGATATGTTGTGTCTATATCACAACTAGATAGTTTCTTTTCTGTGTCTTGTGAGTACTATAGGATTATAAAGTGAAATGTTTTTGCCTAGCTAGCTATCAAGCCTTTCCCCCAACTTCAAGCTTTCATCTCGGCTAATATTTCTCTCTTGCCTAAAACAGCTGTTATTTTTTTCAAAACATTAATTTATTTTAAAGGAAAGTTGCAGGCAGGAATGAAGGCAAGTAGGCAGGCAGGAAGAGCGAGAAGGAAAAAACACTGTATTCATTTTTCATTTTTTAGTTGCTGACACTGGTTGTTACCCCCAGACCCAGGTCTCGAACCCAGTAATATTTGGTCTGTGCTCCTTTGCAGGCAATTGGTCTCACCACTACAGGGCCAGCGCATGCCAAATGAATTCATTTTGATGCTACAGTGGGTATCACATTTCAACGTCCTGCCATTTAATTAATAAAATAACATATATCTTTCATTATGACCGCTTTGTAGTATTTCCTCATAATCTGTGACTCTGCAATCAGTGGCAAAAATGCAGTGCTCCTTTTAACCTCACAGATCTTTCACTCTAAGAGCCAGTACTATGTTTTCCAGGCAAAACAGGAGAATGTGCTTTCTTCAGATGACTATTCATTTTCTCTTTAGACTATCCAGCTTTATGATACTTTAAAGTTGGTGATATGGTCTTTGATTGTCTGTTGATTAGGAAATTTAAAAATCTGCCTGCATTCCCTTTCCAGCTCTTCTACATACATATTGTGTGTGACTTGGAACAAAACATTTTGACATTTCTGCACCTATAAATTCTGTTTATCTTTTAAATGTCCATATGCCACATGTGGTATTTTTTTTCTTAGTTGGAAGTGGTCTTAGTATCTTAGAAAGGAGCTAAGCATGCTGTAACTATGCTGTGTAAAGGCGCTGTGAGAGAGCATTTTCCTCTAACATTTTATTATGAAAAATTTAAATACCTAGAAAAGCTGAAAAATTGAACATTGAATACCTGTCACCCTAGACTGTAAATTCTGCTGTAGTACTTAATCCCTTTATCTGCCCATCATTTTCTATTGTCTTCTGATATATTTCACAGTCTATTTGGAGGAATCAGTACCCTTTAGCCTTAAACACTTCAACATGCTACATTAACTAGAGCTTAATATTCATTTACAGTTGTTTGCGTTTACTTGCTTGCTTGTTTGAAGCAAAATTTGCAGAGTTGAACACACAAATCTTTTGTGTACCACGCGGCGAGTGTCGATGAATGGACACACGTCAGTCAAGATACAGAAAAATACTCTCACGCTAGAAAAGAACTTTTTTTAGGTTGGCTTGAATTTATTTTAACTAAATTGTAGCGTGACTGAATGTAAGAGTGCCAGTTTAAATCTTACCAATAGTCTGCCCAGGGAAACATATATGGCTGTTGAAGTGTAATTTATTCATCCAGGTATGGGCTGACTGAGTTCTTTCTAATAACTTTGTGAGCTGAGCCTCCATCTCTGACAGGACGTCCAGGAACATAGAATTCACAGACTTTTAGAACCGGTAGAAACTCCAGGAATCATCCAACCTACCCCCCTTTCTTAATGGCTCAGCATTTGATAAGTCCGGTGGTGTTACAGAAGCGTGTGATTACCGATCTCTACTCCTATAATTGAGAGAGAGCCAAGATCCACACAGTTAGTTCAGTGCATGGTGTCCATGATTTCCTTCATCTTAGTAAATTCTTAACCTTGTTATTATTACCCCACACTTTACAAAGAGTAAAGTGAGCATGAAATTATTGATCTTTGCCATGTTTGAATTAACCTTAAATGTTAGACAGGTGTTATAAAATGTTTTTAATTTTGCCATTTATTCTGGATCTGTCTTCCATGAATTTAAACTAAATGCTTGACTGTTCCTGAATTCTAGCTTTTCTGGATCTAGAGAAGAAGCAGGTCCGATGAGTTACAGTGACCAGGATTTAATCATGTGCCTAGAATTCCCCTGTCTTTTCAGATTTTTGATCTGAAATGTCTCAGATGTTTTATTTGGGACTTTTTTTTTTTTTAAGGGTTAGTGCGGGTAGAAATAAAGGCAAGCAGAGGCAGGAAGGCAGGAAGAGAAAAGAGGAAGAAGTACTTCATTTTATTTAGTTGTGCATCTGGTTGTTCCCCCTAGCCCCAGATCTTGAATCTGGGACCTTGGATTGTGCTGGCAAACTTACCTGCTAAGTCTCTAGGGTGTGCCCAGACATTTTATTTTGTATTTGCCCAGTGACCACATTCTTCCTCTCCTGTTACTAAATACAGCAAATGCCTATTCACACTCGCTGTATTTAACTTCATGGCTAGATTGTTTAAGTCTTCCTCTGCTTTATGGGTTGAAGTTGAGGCTCCTGTTTTCAGAGTTTAAACATAGATATTCCTCTACAGAACTATTTTTAAATACTTTGTGGAAGTAGAATGAACAAATCTTAATATTCCCTATAATTTTGGGTAGTATTATTTTTAATTTTCTTGATTTTTTTTATAAATCTTTGAATGCTAAACACTTAGTCCCACATTCCTCAAGATCTACTTGTATCCTACTTTTATATTAGTAGAACAATTGTTTCTTTGTTTTCAAGTCCCTTCTTGATCATGGCTAAGATTTTGATTTTTTCATCTCAGAGGGAAGTCTTCTGTTATTCCCACATCCCAACAAATAGTTCAGGGTTCATTGGCTTAACTTTAGTTGGGGTTATTTTCCTTGAAGTTGACCATAGTTAAATATCTGTCGCTCTTCAGCCATTTAGGATCTCAGAATATTTGGCTGCAATTTAAATCCTTCCAGCATGGTTTTTCTACTGAGAGCTGTTACATATTCTGTGAAAGCATCAAGACCCATGGTGTGTACCCCCTAGCAAATCATGAGTGTTGAGTATAATTCATTGCTTAATCTTCTCTGTACAGAGCAATAACTCCATGCTTTAGTATGGTCCTTTATGATTCTATTCACTATTGAATTTTATCTTTACAACAATCCTTTGATTCTGCAACTATCTTTATTTCACTTTTACAGTTAAGCAAGCCAGTCGTAATGAATCAGCTTTTGCAAATTAATTTAGCTATTTCACCGGAAATCTGGGGCTATAACCCATTGACTAGCTGCTAGTTTTCTTTCTAAAACTTAAGTCATACTAACTTCTAATTTTCATACTGTAACTTCAATGTAGAAGTTATAACAGGGCCTTTCTTCGTTGTGTAGCAATGTGTATTCAAAAAGTCAATCATTTCATTTTTATAAATAACATTTTCCCCTAAGAGAGATGTTGTGGGAATTTATATCAGTCAAAAATGTGTACTGATAATCAAACATAGCTAGCTTAAAACTTGCGGTGAAAGATTGGTTAGTACTCAATCAAACTGTTTCTTTCTCTGCAGTACTGTATTTCTTGACATGATAGCTGAGTTTCCAATTTGACACTTCTGGAGATCCATAAATCAGGACACATGCTGAGTCCCAGTCTGTCATCCCAAGTCTTAGCATTGGTTATTTATTTGCCTTCATTATCCAGCTTCTACTTACTGCACAAATTAGTTGAGAACCTTTCCATGATGGGCCTCTGAGAGGAGAAATGCACACATTTAGGTGGCTCTTCAATTACCAACATGCACAGATTGTCTGAGTTTATATGCATATATTTTATTATGATTTCACTTTTGTGTGTCAGATGAATCTGGTATAAATGTAAATCTAACAGTATGGGCTCTAGTGACCAAGCACATTGCCATAATATATCTTTGGTCTATCAGTAATATCCTGGATGAAGTGTTGCAATTGTGAAAATCTGTAGTTTGAATTGTTGCCCAGTTATGGACAATTACAGGTTCATATGATGTTCAACTACCACAGCAGTCCAGTTCCAAGATAAGAGCTTCTCCTCAGTGATCCCCAATTTTATGTTTCCTCTTATTCCTTAACAATATGGAATGTACATAAAACTTCTTAAATTTTCTTTTGTTTGTGTTTCGGCAGAGCTTACTCTTAGAACAGCTATACCAATCCATTAAGCTGCCTTTTTCTTTTCTGTTTTTTTTTAAATGACTGAATAGCTGCTTCATTAGTTTCCCTTTGTTGATATGTTTCTGTGAGTGTAGTCTGGTTCACTATCCAATGAGTATTTCTAAAATGTTCTTTATCACACAAATCTAAAGCATAAATTGTCTTATATTCTTTGCAGAACCATTGCATCTCCTATTATCATGCATAATTAACAGGTTGCAACTCTTTTGAAAATATGAATTCTCCAAGTGGTATATAGAATCCGTTTTGCAGGGCACGTTGTATTTTGTAAGTTTTACTGAAGTATAATATATATAATATATATAATATATGTGAAGTATAATATATATACTATATATATATATATATAATACACATCACATAAAAATGTTTAACTTGATGAATTTGTACAGACTAAATAGAACTGTATAAACAACACCCAAACGAAGAAACCAAATATTACCAGAACCTCAGAAGTTTGTTTCATGACTCTTTCCGTGACTGCAAGTCCCAGAAGGCTAACCACTGTTTTGACTTCACAGTCAACTTACTGCCAGCATTTTTGTACATTATATAAAGAAAACAAAACAATATGTGTTTTGGTTGACTTCTTAAACATTATGAGATTCGTATATATTATTGCATGTGGTTTTTATATATATGTATTCATTCATTTTGCAATTGATGGGTGTTTGGGTGGGTTATAATTTGAGTAATCTTCCAATGTAATGCATGTCTTTTTGGTGAATGTAAGTATGCACTTCTGTTAGATGTATACCTGGAAGTGGAATTGCAAGTCAAATAATATTTTAAATATATTTGGAACTTTGATTATTTAAAGAAATCTTATGAGTAATCCTTTTTTAGGAAATAATCTCTGTAACTTCTGCTCTGCAAAAATGGATTCTCACATATGGTTTGCCCCAAAAGAGCAGCCCTTAGGACAATCGCCTCCAAAAGATGCAGGCCACATACTCCTTGATTTGAGTTCTTGGTCAGGGGGAAACAACCAGTATGAGCAGCTAAATGAAAATAAAATAAAATGCTTCTTCCTCCTCTCTCTTCCTGCCTGCCTCCTACTTGCCTTCATTCCTGCCTGCACCTTTCCTTTAAAAAAAAAAAGCGTTCTCACATATGACTGGTCATTTCACAAGAGGTGATACATCTGCTGACTCTTTGTCTAGGATTAATCTAATTGTACATATGTTAATCACAGTATGATATTTTGTTGTTATTATCTCCTGGAGCTCAATGTATCTCAAAATTCAAAGTGCCCATAAAAATATCCATATCTGGTATATACATGTACTTTTCTGTGTTAGTCTAAGATTTGATTAAAAAGATAGACTAAGGCAAGGAAGACATGCCAACAGCTTTCCTCTGACCTACAGTTAATTTTTTAAATGTTAGAGAAAGATCATTGATTAGTTTGGGCTCACAGGATCACGCACATACTTTTAATGTATAGATTTTTTTTATCATATGAGAATTGTCTACTAATAACATGATATTGAAGATGTTTCATGCAAGAAAACATGTTAATGCAGAGGTATTAAGTCAGAAACAAAGAATACCTAGAGAATATTTTTTTGCTTAGAATAGAGATTATAAAGAGAGGAAAATGAAGAGTGAAATATGAACTACTGAAGCCAGTGTTGAAATTATGTAAACGTGAAGTATAATAAAGAGACAGTAATTACTTTTGAAAAAGAAAGACTCAAGGTTCTGGGCAAGGGTTAACTTTGGAAGTGACATTTTTGCATCATTATACAGAGCAAGCATGGATATGATTTAGTCTACACGTATAATTCATTTGACTGTTACCGAGTGTATACCGAAGGCCAAGCCCTGAGATCTACACTAGAATTTTTTTAATGAATAAATTGTAACTTAGACTAGGTTCCTTGAGAAACAGACTTTGAAACAAGGATTTAATTTGGAATGGTTTCCTTGTAAGGTGATCCTAGGAAGTAACAGTCAGGGAGTAGGGCAATGAAATAGAGAAAAGAAAGAAGCCAATAGTTGATCCAGCTTTTGAGTGGGCTGTATCTTTGGGCAATTAGAGTTCAACCTCAGTAGTGAACTCTGGGAGATAGTGAAAAGCACACCTCACAGTTATCACTGACAAGGGGTAATTATCTTCCAACTCTCATCTGCCATGTTACTCATTTGTCAATATCTTACAGAAAGATTTCTACCACTCTACTAAAATAATGTTCTCTATGTAGTTGTCAAGGAATTCCTTTTGATCAAAGTCAATGGATACTTCTGCCAAGGACTTTGGAATGTCTGACTGCTTGAGTCCAAATATTGGGTCAAAAACTCACTGTCTATGCGTCCTTAGACCAGTTCTTTAATATTTTCTCTGTTTCTTCTTCTGTTATAACAGCAACAACATGAAGAATGATACTGACCTCATAAGATCATAATGATTAAATAAATTAATATATGTAAAGTGCTTAAAACAGTACTTTGAGTAGAGTAGTTAGTCAAATAAATGTTAGTTACTGTGATCTTAATTATCTCTTGTGATGTCTGTCATTTAAAAGTGTTACACACTTGTGCTTTTGAAATTATTTTTTGTTTATGTTTCTATGAAAGTAAATTTTTCAGGTATTTCTCCTACTCTCTAGCCACTCATTCATCTTATGGT
>RJWH01006960.1:27178-46761 GCA_004363575.1 Solenodon paradoxus | reverse complement strand
GGGGCCTCCGGAAACACCCGACGTGATGGCCAAGCTCTGAGTCCAGGGGTCTCGAGACTTGTCCCTGCGCATCGCCTCTCTGGGCGCCCGCTGTCCCCTTTGAAGTAGTGTCCCCTGGTCCTGAGAGCTGTGACAGCAC
The DNA here is from genome assembly GCA_004363575.1 of Solenodon paradoxus. Classification (NCBI taxonomy): domain Eukaryota; kingdom Metazoa; phylum Chordata; class Mammalia; order Eulipotyphla; family Solenodontidae; genus Solenodon; species Solenodon paradoxus. The sequence goes on along the minus strand of RJWH01006960.1, from coordinate 46,622 downwards.
GGGGTCGAACCCGGGTCTGGTCAGTCAGACAAGAGTGAGGGAGCCGGCACCTGAGCGGGTGGTCTCGTGGGCCTGCGCCCTCAGTGCGGGGTCTGTGCCGACGCGGGCGGGCGGCGTCAGGGGCGGAGGTAGGACACCCCCATGGTGTTGACCGAGAACGGGAGCGCTGTCAGTGGAGGGCTGGTGACTCCTTCAGGTCATAGTGCTGTGAGCAGAAGACAACCACAGCGACGGCTCATCTGCCATGAACTGGTCCAGTGATGTATCCGGGACACGCCACACACCCTAATAGGGTGCCTGTCAATCATTTAAAAATGGGGCAGTCTCTTCGGGGCCACATGCAGTCAGTGCTTCCCTGACACCCTGGAAAAGCACTTTCCAGAGACCAGGGACCCAGGGAACGTTCTTCCAGCACCTGTGACACAGGACACCCCTGCATCCCCACCTCCCTGCTGGCTTCTGAAGGCCCAGTGTCTTCAGGTCACCTCCCCAGAGCAGCATAGGACATGTGGCCGCTCTGTCCTGCGTCCGAGGCCTCTCAGGCAGACAAGGGACGCGCCACCACAGGCTGGGTCAGCAGTTGGTGCCTTCGGTCGCTCTGAGGCGCCATTTCCAGAACAATACCACTCTGCACTCGTGGCGCAGGTCCTGGTGCCAGCGCCCGCGTGGCTGGTGTCAGGGACGTGGGAACTTTCGTGCTGCCGCCTTCCCATAGCGTACTATGTCTGGGTGGCTCAGAGGCGGGAGGGAAGGACCCTGCTCCCCGGACCCACGACCCACCAGGAGGCTGGCAGTGGGAGGGCTGGACAGCTGGGAGCGAGTACGACTCCTCTTGCAGATTCTCCATAAACACTTAAAGGGTGCACCCTCCTGGCTCAACGGTTAAGTTCGCTGCCTCCATCCAGCTCAGTCCGCACACATCCCAAGGACTCCTGCCTGCCTGCCTGTTCACTTTCGTTCCTTCTGGAAGCTTTCCTTCAAGAAAAAAAACTAAACTGACTTTGAGTCAAGTGGAAAATAGTTTTTAAAGGAAAGCTTCGGGAATGAAGGTGAGGTAGGCAGGAGGGCCAGGAGAGAGCAGGAAAAACATTTCCATGTATTTTTATTTAGCTGTTCACAGCCTCCCGCCCCACCCCAGATGTGAATCCAGCCGGGGATGTGTGTGGACCGAGCTCACTGGGGGCTGACAGGGCCTATTTGAGCATCTCCCTCTCTGCGCCGTCTAGTCCTGAAACAAGGCCTGTGGCTACGACCGTGAAACCTCCTGTGTTTCCCAGCAAACAGGGGCAACGGAGCAGGTCCCCTGCCCTGCCGCTCCTGGGTCGGAACGTGTGTGGCAGACAGGACCGCTATCCACAGCCCCAAGGACACACCAGAGGGGCCAGAAGCGAACCGGGCTGGAATCGGTCCAATATCATGCCTTCAGTTCTTCTAAATGCCATGAGTGAGTTAAAACCATCCTTGCTTTGAGTCTCACTCTATTTTCATTCTCCCTTCCCAACATTCTCCCTTCAGAAAAGCGAAGCCCCTGACCATGAGCCTGCCCTACAGAACATCTGACACACGGGCTGGGGGCCACCTGCACACATGGCCGCAGTCTCCTTGGAGGCCAGCCCCCACTCTCTCCCACGAAGGGTCCTCCCGGCCTGGTGCCCACCCCCACCTGCCTGAGCCTGGCCACACCGTCTCCCTGTGGCCAGCAGCCCCGCTCCAGGACCGGCCCATGGCTGGCCCCACTAGAAAGAGCCTTTAGGACAGGGCTCTGCTCCCCCGCCCCGCCCCCACCAGTGTCCACACCCACGGCCCTCCCTGGGCTGCACCCACCTCCTCTCAGCACTCAGACTGTCATCACTGCAGCCTTCCCGCTGGCGCCCTCGTCCCCCGCCCCCTTCCCCCAGGATCTCATCTCAGGAGGAGGGTCTGCACTGCGCAGGCTAAATGGTGAGGGGCCAATGTGGCGTCACGTTGGGATTCATGGGACGCTTCTATTCTAGGATGTTACTGACGAGAGGTGGCTCGACATCCGGGACTGGCGGGAAGTTCTCATTAGTTATCCAACCAAAGCGGAGGCGCGCCCTGATGGAGCAGTGGTTGGATCAATCGCCTCTGAAGAAGCACAGGCCACAAGCCCCTGGGTTCGAGGTCTGGTCTGAGGGGGAGCAACCAGTGTGAACAACTAAGTACAAAGAAAATAAGTGCTTCTTCATTCTCTCTTCCTGCCTGCCTGTCTACTCCTTTTCATTCCTGTTGCACCTTTCCTTAAAAAAAAAGAAAAGCGCACCCTGGTGGCTCAATCCTCAAGTCCACTGGCACAGTCCACACACATCCCAAGGACCCAGGCTCGAGACCCCGGGCAGGGAGAATGACCAAGATGAACAAGTAAATAGAATAAAACGCCTCTTCCTCCTCGCTCTTCCTGCCGCCTGCACCTCTCCTTTAAAGACAAAAACAAAAAACAACACGAAGCGGGGACATCAGAAAAAGAATGCACAGATGAGGGGCTGCCACCAGCCGGGTATGGGTCCAGGTGGCCTCTCGTCCCACGTCCTGATGTGGAAGCAGTGACCCCTAAGCAGGAGGAAGGCTGGGCAGGTGGGGCTGAGAGCCCTGCAGAGGCCCCGCGGGAGGAGCCCCCATTCGCCTGGCCGGTTCCTCTGCCAGCCCCAGAGGCCAGCAGGGTGCTGTGGTGCAGAGTCCAGCACAGGTGAGAGAAGGGGCATCCCAAGTGCCAGGCTGGGTGCTCAGCCTTTAAGCACAAGACATTCTCAGCTGACCCTCCCCACACACCAGACAGATCTCTGCACTCTCCTCAGGGCACTAACCTCTGGACACGTGCACCTACAAGACAGCGGTCAGCAGCCAGCAACAGGCAGAGGGGCCTACGGGACACGACGCCCAGGACTCCCAGGCTGAGCTGCTCTGTTTGTGCTGAACAGGCCAGCAGTCAGCAGCCAGCAGCCCAGCCACAGACTCGTGGCCTCTGGTCAGAAGGCCTCGGGGAACAGACAGCAGGCACCACCCTCACTGGCTGCTGCCCTGGGCTCCTTCCTCCCATGCCAGGGGTCGGCTGCCACTGCTGCTCCCAGCCTGATGCTCCTGGTCCTCCCGAGAAGGTGGGGCTCCTCAAGCCCCTGAACCCGAGGGTGCCCGTTTCAACCTGGTTGAAAGTGCAGGACCGCAGGGCAGACAGCCCCTTCGGCTGGGCCAGGACCACCCCAGTGCCAGGGTCCCCTCTGCCTGACAAACAGGGTCTGGCCTGCGGGCTATGGTCAGCAGTCACCTGGCCTTTGTGTTTCTGTTGCTACCGGGTACGGGCTACTGTCTGTGCTGACAAGGGCGGTCGAAGCGAGCCCAGCACCCATGCAGGTGGGCAAAAGGTGACATGCATATCAGGAAACACTCGTGTTCTAGGAATATTGGGCGGTCAGCGTGGGAAGGGACACCCAACAAGGGCTAATCAGATCTCGCCTCCCAGGGCATCCTGCTTATCTTCTCGCTCTCTGACAAGGTGCTCGAGGAAGAGGGAGCCTTGATCAGGGACCCTGCAAGACACTGGCACTCCACACACCTGGGCCAAAGGGGAGACATGAGAGGGAAAGTCTTTCCAGAGATTCGGTGTTGATTTCAAAAGTAGCTGGCAGGCAGGTGGAAGGGCACCGGCACCTGAAAGACACCGGGAGTCTGTCTCCCAGCATGTCTACAGGGCCCATCCTTGCCATGGGCAGCAACAGAAACCCATGTCCACAAAAGACAGACACTCTGGTTGTCACAGACCAGCAGGGAAAAGTGCCAGCCAGAGACGCCCCTGCCCTCGGGGAGCAGGCACACAGTGGGTGAGCACAGAAATGCTGCAGACAAGCAGGGACCCAAAGACACGCCATGTCTGATCTACCACGTCCTGGAGGCCACGCTCCTCAGCGGTGACAGAGCTCAGCAAAGAGGGCTCCCGCGGGAGGGGCCCTGGGAGGGAGGCGACGCCTGCAGAGGGCACTCCCGGGGGTCCTGGAGGGTCTGGCTCCAGTGGCACAGTGAAGGCTGCACAAGTCCCTGAGGGGAGTCTTCATGCAGGAAGACCGCAGACAATCCCCGAACTCTCGGCAATGACTGACACTGGCCAGCGTTTCTGCACAGAGGTATTCTGACTTAGATGCAGACCGCAGACAAAAGCAGACTGTGGGACGTGTGGACGCGTGAGGCTGGGGCGGAGGGCAGAGGCAGACTGGCCCCCAGGGAACCTCTGGTGCAGCTGAGTCAGCAGCTTTCACAACCCCTTGGGGGACAGGCAGCTCTCTCGTGGGTGGAGTGAGCTGTCGGTTGAAAATACGGTGTGTGAGGGCAGAGCACAGACGGACCCCTGGGAGCCAGTGCATTTTGGGCCCAGGAAGGAGCCTGTGGCGAGGCCACTCGTGGGGCAGCCATGAAGGTGAGGCAGGGGAGGACTGACCTCCGCTTCTGATCGCCATGATCCCGCGGTAGAAGTCTTCAAAACTGATCACGCCGAGCCCACTGGGGTCCAAGTATCTCGTTAAGTCCTTCACCTGCAATTGCCAAATGAGAAGCTGTTACCCAGCACGTCCCGAGCGGAAAGCGATGCCATGCGTGCACCCTCACCACATCCAGACAGCAGCCGCCTCCAGAGGCAGGGTAGGGACACGGGCCGCTCGCCACCACAGCACTCGGGACGGCAACGGGGAAACGGGAGCCTGGTCTACGAAGGCCACCACCAGGCTTCTAGGGTGGGAAGGCCAGAAGGGCTGAAGTTCCAGGAGCTCCAGCGGCACAGCACGGACCCTCCCACCGGCAGGCAGACCTCATCCCATCACGTCTGCAGTGGAAACAGCTGCAGTGCCTGGAGGAGCAGCAGCGAGTGCAATCGCCTCCACAGGCGTGCAGTCCACAGACCCCTGGTCAGTCCGGGTCCAGGAGCAGCTGCCAATGTGAACGACGAAATGAAAGTGAAATAGAATAAGATGCCTCTTCCTCCTCTCTCTGCCTGCCTGCCTACTCACCTTCATTCCTGCCTGTAACCTCTCCTTTAAACAAAAAGAAAGAAAGGAAAAATGTTAATTCCGTCATTGCCAAGTTGAAAACTGGGATTCAGTGTGCCCTGCCCTGTGGGGTAGCAATTAGGTCAATCCCCTCCCAAGGACGCCAGCCACATAACCCTGGAAGTGGAAAACAACCATTGTGAACAACTAAATGAAAAATGAATAAAGTGTTTCTTCCCCAAAAGGGAAAAAAAGAAAACTCAGATTCTCAACATGATTGAAAATGTCAGGCTCTCTCCCCTGTGATCCTGCATTTGAACGTGAAGTATCACCCAGGACATATTAAAAGAAAAACAAAAATGTGCTCATTCTGTCCAGTCAACAGTGAGCCCCCGGTCTCAGGAGAGGCTCCTAAAGTCCATTTCCTGGTGCAGCCTGGGGCTCCACGGCCAAAGTGCAGACCACATGACGCCCCAGGACCCAAGGTCGACACCCGGGCTGGGGAAGGAAACTAGATATCTTCTTCCCTGACTGCCTGCACCTTTTCTTTAGAAACAAAATCGCTAAATAAAATAAAAGAATGGTAACTGCTGCAGACTGAAACACACAAAACACATTTCAACCCATGAAAGCAAAATTTTACTGGTCACCTTTGAGGGTACCAGTGAACCAACTTGTGGTTAAAAAGCTTCTTAAAGATGGGGAAGAATCAAGTGTTTACCTGCCTTGCACAACCTGGGAAGCTGTAGCAGAAGCATCTCTCGACGGGGCTTCCCAGCTGATGCATGAAGAAGGGACGTCGCCTTGCAATCCCTGACCCCCAGTGCCTCCAGGAGCGAAAAGGACACACAGGACACAAATGCCTCTGAACGCAGACACCACACTTCCCAGGAATAAAGGGTCAGGGACCCGTGTGTCAGCAACAGGCAGGATGCAGTTGCTAGGCCAGGTTGGGGCCTCGGAGCAGTCCCGCCAGCATCTCAAGATGCAGAGGGGAGCTCGTTAGAGACTTAGAAGGCCATCGGCCCACTCCAGGGAGGATGCTTTTGGATGCTGATCTGAAGTCTCTTTTTCAATCATACTTACAAGGCAGTTAAAAATCCGAACACTAATCCATTGCATGACACCAAGAAAGTGTCATTGACGCCCCTGGTGGACGAGCAGCTAGGTCCACTGCCTCTGACCAAGCACAGTCCACATACACAGCAAACACCCAGGCTGGTGTCCCAGGACGGGGGTGGGGGTGGGGACAACCAATGGGGACTATGTAAACAAATAAATGCCCCTTCTTTCTGCCTTTCCTGCCTGCACCTTACATTTTTTTTTTTTTTTTTTTTTTTAAAGGAAAAGAACAAGCAGGAACAAAGGTGAGCAGGCTGGCAGGCAGGGAGAGGAGGAAGAAGCACCTCACTTCGTTTTTGTTTAGTTGTTTACATTAGTTGTTCCCCCTGGACCCAGGACATGAACCCTGGTCCTTGGGATGTGTGTGGACTGCGCTCCTTCAGAGGTGGCAGGCCTGACCACTACTCTCCCAGGACACCACTGCACCTTTCCTTTTTTTAAAAAAGTGCTGTTAATTTTTATAGGTTTGGTAATGATACTTCAGTACCTTTTACTTTTCTTTAAGGAAAGGTGCAGGCAGGAATGAAGATGAGGAGGCAGACAGGCCAGAAGAGAAAGGAAGAAGCATCTATTTTATTTTTTCACCTGTTTACACTGGTTGTTTCCTCCCAGACCTGGGACTCAAACCCAGGGGCGTGTGGCCTGCTCCTAGAGATGATGGACCCAACCACTGCTTCACCAGGACGTGCTAATATTTCAGTACTTTTTCAAAACACATTGTTTTTTTATATACAGACTGAAATATTTCCAGATACTTTCAAAATCTGGGGTTGAAGCGCAGATAAAGCTGACCTGGGGTGCGGCCATCACACAATTCTCTACTTTGTTGCAGGCTTAAACCTTTCCACAATGAAAACTTTAAAAAAGAGAGAATAAAAAACAAAAAAAGCAAAGCAGAGAGCGAGGCGGAGGAAAGATGGGACAGCGGGAGCGCTGACTTGCTGACTTCCACACGCAGCCGCAGGACCGCGGGGAGGCGGGCCGGGCTGCTGGGCCGCACTGCAGTCCGAGAACCAGGCTCCTTTCTTGAACGGGTGAGCCAGAGCTGCTTCCCTCCTCAGTCACAAAAACCCTGGTTCCTAAAACACAGGACGTCCAGAGAGGATCTGGGTGCCCGAAGAGCTCTAATTCGCAAGTCTTTAAGCCTCCTCAGAATTTCAGCAATGAAGCTACTAACCGACACAAAGCACCATGCTGTTCATCCTGAAACACCTGCCCAGTGCTTTTGAAACAAATCATTAACCTTGTGTATGTTCTAATGTTAGAATAAGCAAGGATGAATCAAGCCATACATTTGCTGAAGTCCACTCTGTTTTCTTCATAACACGAAGAACAAATCCACTACAGTGTGGCTGATGACCAGGGAATCGTTCCAAGTCTCCCGGCCCAACCTCCATTCAGAGATTTTCAGAAAAAAAGCCAAGACTGAAAAACAAAACCCTGCCCTTGTAAAATCCAGCAGAGCCAGAAAACCCCGCCGAGCAGGTTGGCCCCTCGCAGCAGAGGGCGTGGTCACAACAGCAAGGCCAGGGAAGCCCACCCCTGCAGGGTTCTTCTAACAGGAAACTTTCACTAACAAAGCGCATTGTTTCCGCAGGACGTGGAAACCTAAACCACTAACTGTAGGAGGAACCAGAACCAGTTCTCACTGGTAGTGTGAAGCTCCCCTGCTCTCAGAGGGGACGGAGGGGGACGACACCGCACCTGAGCTGCAGCATTTTCAGCAAAGGTCACCTGATCAGAAACCATGGTGACAACAAGCAAAATGCCCCGTGTCTCCCTGAGCTAGCCACGATATTCAAACCAACATGGGCGGGAAAACATGGGCGGAAGGAAGGGACAACTCTCACAGGCCGGTTACAGCCCCTCTGCGACTCCCGCCACCACGCACCTGTCTGTCTGACAGCGGCTGGCAGGAGCCCCCCCTGCCCCCGCCCAGGAGCCCCCCACGCGGTAGCAGAGACCCCACCCGAACTTTTCGTACTTAGAATTCAGGAGAGAGCAAAAACTAACATTCGGTAAAACTGAAAAAGACAAAACTTCATACGATTCTCAAAATCTATAAACAGGAGACAGGAAGGACATGTGTTCTGCCTTTTCAGTGACACCTATGGAAATAAGCCAGGAATGTTAAAATAAACAGAGCTAGGACTTCCAGTGCAAGTTTACACACCAGAAGAGGGAGGCGGGAGGGGAGGAAGGAAAAGGGAAGTGGCAAAGGGCGTGCCCTGGTGGCCCTGCGGTCTAGTGCACCCCAAGGTGCAGGGTTCAAGACCCAGTTGGAGGGGCGGGGCGGGGGGGGGACAACCAATGTGTACAACTAAGTAAAATAAATCAAGTGGTTCCTCTTCCTCTCTACCTGCCTGCCTGCTTCATTCCTGTCTGCACCTCTCCTTAAAAAGAAAAATGAACTGTGGCAAAGAGCAAGACAGTGGCATCCAGGTGATAGTGACAAGAGTAGATGATACTGAAAAGCATGCACTCAAGAGCATCCCTAACAGTATGGGCCCCTCACAGCACAGAATCACACACCCGAATAAACCAGGGGGCGGCACAGAAAAGTGCATGTAGAGCCTGCGATCCCCACTGGGGCGCTCACCTCACATCGGCTCCTCTTGCAGAAGGAAGGCTCGACTGAGACACTATTTATTAACTGACAAAAAGGTGTTTGAAAAAAGCCTCTTATGTACACCTAAACCCTTTGATCACCCAGTCTCGAACGCCCTGTGGCTGAGTCCTCCCTGCCCTCACCTAGCTCCGCAGCGTGCTTTCGGGCGGCAGAGGGCACTGGCTTGCAGCGGGCAGCAGCAGGAGGGAGACTGGCGTGTCTGTCCTCCTCTCCAGGAACTGCTCCAGGTCTCAGAGGCACAGCCTGAGGCCAGACCAAGCCTCCTCTATCCCTGCTCTGCCCAGGGCTCTGCCTCAGGCTGAACCTCCGCAAGGTGGGGGCAGTCGGGTGCAAGCCAGCTCGCAGCACCGTGTCACCTGGCTGGTGAGGCCGCGTTTCCCCGGGGACTGACGGGCAGGTGCTGTGAGCACGTCAGAGAGAAGGGCTGACTGAGGTGGTGAGGAATCCTGATCTGCTGTAAAACAAACGGGTCGCAGGTGTGCAGTGCGGTCACAAGACGGGCTGGGAGCAGCGAGGCACCACGTGCCGTGACAGTGTTCCCTCCACCCCAGGCCTTTGGCTCACAGCTGCCGGTACCTCACATCATGACCTCTAGGTGGAGCTCTGGAGAAGCTGGATTCCTGACAGGTGTGTAAAAGGTGGACGTTCACATGAGGCGGGATTCTCTTGGTTGGTTCGTTTTTACAAAGACGACTGGAGGATTCTTAGAAAGAAAGCTGTCTGATCCATTATTCTGGTGACAGGCTTAATACTCAATCTGAATAAAGTGTGTGCTCGCCAGGGTGAGCAATGATGGCAGTGCTTAGATCAAAAAGGGAAGGGAAGGGGGCCAGGATGCTGCTGTCAGGGGACTGACAGCGCGACACAAGTGACGGTGCAGGGACTCTGAGAAGGTCTGGGCTGACTCCAGGCAGCAAACGCAAGACAGGAAGGCGGGCAGGCGGGCTCCGCCCTCCAGACTCACCTCAGGTCGGGGCACTGCTCCAACTCCTCTGACAAATGCGCTTCCTGGAGGTTATGTCTGGCAATGAATGCTTTAAAAGCCCATTAAGCTATGTCTCTAGGTGAGCAGAAACTCTTTTCTTTTTCGGAGAAGCATTTTATTTTATTTGTATTTAGCTGTTCACACTGGCTGCTTCACCCTGGACTGGGACTCGAATGCGGGAGCCCGTGGCCCGTGTCCTTCAGAGCCCCAAGCCCTGCTCCGCCAGGACGCGCTGAGAGGCTGACTTCTTGAGGCTGCCAGCTGTGGGCAGGCACGGTGAGGACTCGGTCTGAGCACCCCTGCCACACTGCGCTGGGGTTCCCGGGCGCTGCTGTGCAACGGGAAACTCCTGGCGTCTGTCTCGTGCTCACGGTGTGGGTCACCTACGCGGTGAGCCACGCATACGCCTACCCTTACTGAAAAGCAGACAAGCCTGCAGCACTCACGTGGAGATCAGTTTTTCTGCTGAAAGCATAGGAACAGCTTCCAAGCTCCTGCGCGGATGAATTGACTACCCTCCTGGGGGGCAGGGGGCGGGCTCGGGAAATGTTAGGTGAAAGCAGCAGGCGTAGGTCTTACAAGGTCACCCGATGTCCTCGGAGGCACGTGCTGCCCAGGGACAGCTGGAGCCCTCATCGTCAGCAGGCTGTCCCACGTCTGCTGGGGTGCCACGTTTTACCGTCTGCGCACAGGCCACTCTTGCTGTGTGCAGAAGAGCTGTCCCCAGCACGCTGCCCGGCAGGGACGCTGCCTTCTGCATGTTAATCCACTTCTCTGCCTTTAAAAGAATGTTCTGGGGTATATTCCTGAGTTGCCCTCTGACCCTTCAAAACAGGATGCTTTCACTTGTTTTATTGTGCAGGATACTTCCTAGTTCTTGCGCGCGACTCCCTTTACCCTGACAACGCTGGTGCAAGCTGGTGGAGCGGCGGTTGGGTCGACCGCCTCCCAAGACCAGGCCACACACCCCTGGGTCCAAGTCCCAGGTCTGGGGAGAACCACCAGTGTGAACTAAAAATAAAATAAAACGGGGTGCTTCTTCCTCCTCTCTCCCCCTGCTGGCCTACTTGCCCCCAAATCCTGCCTGCACGTTTCCTTAAAAAAAAAAACTTGACAATATAAATCAGGGGCCAAGTTTTCTTTTGCTCTCTGAACAGATTCTGTTTCCTTCAAGTGCCTTCTGCTTCTTCTTTCTTTGCTTTGCTTGTTTTGGTCTTTCTGTTTTTAAGCAACTGAAGTCCCAGGTTGCACTTTAACCAAGGTCACTGAGAAGCTGGGAAGACTTTGGACGGCATGGTGGGCCCTCCACTGCGCCTCAGTGCAGGTGCCAGAGCAGAGCGCTCGTGCTGCCGCGAGTCAGCGCTGGACAGCAGTGGGCACAGTCAGTGTCTGTGGTACGCAGCAGCCCGCACAGAGCCGGCCAGGGGTCAGCAGCAGGGAATGAGGTCAGAGTGGCCAAGGGACCTCGTATGGCCCCAGACTGGGTGGATTCTGAGTACAGGTTGCTGACCCCGACAGCACCGCTTAACTGCCTGGAGAGCTGGGGGCAGTGGACAGTGAGGAGAACGCTCCCCAAACCCAAGCAGAGATGAGGTGGCTCTACCAGGAAGGAACAGTCATGATTCTGGAGGGGTCGGGCTGCCGAGTGCTCAGGGTTAGCTTCTTCCCGAAAGGCACCGCGGGCACAGGGCAGCGAGGAAGCCAGTGTGTCTCCGAGCTCCCCACAGGCACAACACTGGGAACTCGGTCTCAGTTTGAACATGCTCATTTGACAGAAAAAGGAACGATGAAAGAGATGACTCGCGTCATCTGAGGCTACCGCTCCGTGTGCACCAGACACCAAGCCCAGGGTGCCAGTGAAAGCTGGGCAGAGACTTGTCCCTTACACTTGAGCCCCGCCCCCTGGGGAGCTGAAGACAGAGCCGCAGGATTCATCAAGTAAGTTTCTAGCATATTCAATTACACCATTAAACTATTAGTCAATAAAACCATGCTGTGAAAGTAGATATATTGAGAGACGCTGAAATACATTAAGTAGGTTAAAACTAAGTTATTAAGACTGGCTTTCTCAGTCTTAGTCTCAGTCTCTCATGACAAAATTTTTTAAAGGACAGGTGCAGGCAGGAATGAAGGTGAGCAGAGACAGGAAGAGGAAGGAGGAAGAAGCATTTTATTCATTTCATTTAGTTGTCATCTTGGTTGTTCCCCGCAGCCCCAGGTCACGAATCCAGGTTCGTGGGATGCACAGGAACTGCATCCAGAAGACTTAACCCTTAAGCCATCAGGGTATATACCTAGCAATTAATTTTTTTAATAAAAATGTATTGAATTTTTTTAAGTAAGAGAAAGGAGGAAGAAGCATCTTTGTTTTGTTTTTATTTAGTTGTTCACCCTGATTGTTTCCCCCAGGGCTTGAACCCAAGGGTGTGTGGTCTGTGCTCCTTCAGAAGCAGCTGACCTAACCGCTGCTCCACAAGGGCATGTCTGGACCATTTAAAAAACAAAACACAGCACCACCCCTGGACCCCCGGCCAACACCCACCCCTCTCTCTGGTAACCAGTCTGTTGTCTAAATCCACGAGTTTATTTTAATTTACTTTATCCATCCTTTGCTTCATTTCCTTGTACATCACATCTGACATCCTCCTCCTTCTGCCCCTCAAGTTTCCTTCCGTCTTGCTGGCAATGGCAACATGCTATCTTTCATGGCTGAAGAGTATCCCACTGTGCATATGGCACATCTGTATCCACTTGTTTCTGTTCTTGGTCACTGTAAGTAATGCTGCATCTCTTTTATGAGAAAGGAAGCAAGCAGGAATAAGGGAAGGTGGCCAGTGGGAAGAGAAGAAAGAAGGAACATGGTTCATTTAGCTGGTTGTCCCCCCCTCGGGTCACGAACCCAGGTCCTTAGGTTTTATGTGGCAGTGCCACAGCTGCAGGCTTAACACTGAGCCACCAAGGCACACGTTTTTCAGAGAAAGGAAAGGAGGAAGGGAGGAAGGAGAGGAAACATTGCTGTTTATTTTCTGTTTTCACCACAGTGCCAGGTCTCGAGCCCCGGTCCCTGGGCTTTACGAGGTCCACATGCCAGCGTCTCAGCTGCCTGATCCACGAGCGCCCACACAGCACAGCTCTTCACATCAAAGTGTTCATTCTGCAGATGGGCACCTAGAAGCAGCATTGCTGGATGGCATAGTAGAGCTTTTTTCTTGAGGCAACTCCATACTGTTTTCCTAAGTGGCTACACAAATTTACACTCCTGCCAACAGCGCACGAGGACTCCTTCACCTCCCACCCTCACCAGTACTGTTTCTACAGTTTTTTCTTTCTTTTAAATGAAAGGTGCAGGCAGGAATGAAGGCGAGTAGGCAGGCAGGCAGGCAGGCAGGCAGGAAGAGTTAGGAGGAAAAAGCACTCTATTTTATTTTTATTTACTTGTTCACACTGGTTGTTGCCCCCAAACCCAGCACTTGAACCCAGGGGTGTATGTCTGCGCTCCTTCAGAGGCGACTGGCCCAGCCACTGCTCCACAGGGCACGCCTCTGTAGCCTTTCTCATGGGTGTAAGGTGATCTGTCACTGAAGCTTTGATTTGCATTTCTCTGATGAGTGACAGGAGAATTCTTTCAAAGGCCTATTCTCCATCCGCGCAGCATCTTTGGAGATGTGCCCTAAAGCTTCTGGGCGTCGTCTGCTCGGTGTTTGCCTTTCTGCTGTGGAGCTGCTTCTGCATGACACGGTTCTGTAAAGGACCACTTATAAGCCTGGGGCTCGAACGACCCACAGTGCCGGATGGGGTTTTGCTTTCCCATACTGAATTCACGTAGGTGTGCATCTTCTGTGATTTTTTTCTCTCTGGGTTTCTTGTTACCGCTTTACAAGTGACACAGAGCGATGAGAGCAGGCTCTGGAGTCACAGGCCCGGGCCAGGCCCCACCAGCTGCCTGCAGAACAGTCACATGCTCACTGACACTGGCCGCCTCCCTGTAGAATGCAGGCTCCGTGGGGCTCTTAAAAATAAAGCCCCAAGAGCAGAGAGTCCAGTCACTCTGCGGCTGTTCACTCCTCACCAGAGTGAGTCATGTGCTAAGGAAGACTTTCTCCTTAAAGGGATTTTGTTAAAGGAAAGCAAAATACTTCAGCCCAGGTTTTCCTGCCTTCATCCCCAATGCGGATGAGATCAAACTGCAAAGCAGTGGGGAAGGGGAAGAGCACCGCCCCGACCCTTCAGACCGACAAGGGAGGAGGCCCTCCCGTGCCAGCGAGCAAACTTCAAAGAGCTCACCTGCCAGGCCACCAGACCACACCCCTTGTACCATGCTAAGCCCCAGGCCTGTACAGGTCACCCTTCACTCAATCCAGGCAGTGCAGACACGCTGGGACACCCAGGCCCGCACACTAGCGGCGCCGGCGGGAATGGAGATGAGGGTGACGAGCAGGAGGGCGAGTGAAAAGTGGAGTGTGCTGGAAAAAGCACGCACTAGGGGACGTAAAGTGGTAAGCGGGGCCAGAGAGTGTGGCAGCGAGGGGCGAGGGGCGAGCGGCCAGGAAGCGGGGCTGGGGAAGGCTGGGCCCAGCCAGGAGAGGGTCCCGACGGTACCACAGCAGCCCTCACACAGCCCCCAGAAGCTGCAGTCCAGACCCCACTTGGGAGGCTCTCAGACCAAGTGGGCACCTCCGCCCCCACAGGGAGCCCCCAGGAGCAAAAGGGAGCCATGGAGGGAGGGGCGGGTGGGCCTGGAGAGGGGACACGGGAGGCTCCTCTCTCTGCCTGGGGACACTGGCTGATGCAGCCACCGGACAGTAAGCCAGGGCAGCAGCCAGTCTCAGGGCACTGAGGCGCCACCCACACAGGGGTCCCATGTGAGAGGACTTTAAGAGCCACTCGCTTTCTGTAAGGTCACGTGTCCAAGCCAGAGACCAGTGGACACCCAGACACGTAGTCAGACGGTCTCCCTGCACTTACAGCAAACAGCGCCCAGACCTCCAGTTCCTTCCACACCCTTCAGCAGTGAGGAAGGTCCCTCCCAGGCCCTGGCCATCCCCCAGCCCCTCACCTCCCTGTCCTCTCCCCAGCCTGTTCTCCCCAAGCCAGCCACCTTTGGACAAAATGAACCTTCTCCCTGACACCTCCCCGTGAAGACTCTCATGCCTTCCAACTCCTCTGGGAGCAAAGACCCAGGTGTCGACCGGGCGCCCTCCCCACCTCTAACGCCACGCGGCTTCAGACTGTGTGACCTCACAAGAGGACCCAAGGAGGCAGAAGACCATGACCTTCGCAGGAAACTCCTGGATAGCCTGCCGCGCACAGCCTCCCCCGCTTCTCAGAGCTGGGGCTTTGGAGATGACCTGTCCAGACCCTGAGGAAGGACAGGCTTGGGTCATGTCGCGGCGCGGAGGCTGCTGGGTGATGCAGCGCACACGCCCTGCTGAGCGGAGGCTGGGGCCTGGCGAGCCAGCACGGGAGCCCAAGGCACCATCTTGTCTCCTGTGCGTGAACAACATCCACTTTCTGGATGGAAAACACCTCTGACATGACAACACAGAAAAGCAGCACTTCCACCAGAAGGTGGCCAGCAAAGAGGGCTCCACCGACTCAGCCCCCACCCACAGTGCCCAGAAGGGACAGCAGGTGACTGCCAGCTGCTCGGCCAGGCCCGGCCCTGCAGCCAGCCTGCGGCTGCTTAGCCGACACGCTCAGAGTCGCCACGGAGCTGTAAGAGGAAGCCTCTCCTGAAGCAGAGGTGGCGTCTCCAGAGGCACAGCCAAGCACTCTAACCGCCTCCTGTACGAGCCGCTCTGGACGCGCAGGGAGCTCCGAAAGGCGACAGGCTGACCTGCCCTCTGCCAGCAAATGTCCACAGCTCCAAAGCCCACGACGGGAGCCTCGATTCTCACAGCGCAGAGACAAGGTCCGCGGCGAGAAGCCAGCAGGTGAGGGCTGCTGCTGCAGCGAAACAGGAGCAACGCTGACGGGCTCATGGAACAGTCCAGGGCTGCAACACCCTCGTTTCCAGTGCGCGGACTCTGTCAGGACAGGAAAGCTTCACACGCACAGGTAGCTCAAGACAAGGAAGGCTACATACATTGAGCCAAATACGGTGACAGAGCATTGGGGAAGCATGGCAGGTGCAGCGGAGCCGGGGTCCCGTGGGCCACCGCCAGCATGGTGACACCAACAAGCCCTGCTGCACTGCTGCCACAGAAGGACGAGGGGCTGCCCCGTGGGACAGACACTGAGAGGCTTAGGGAAATGGAACCAGAGCGGCTCTGCATGAGAGGAGCCAGGGTGCTTGCCCAGCAAGACGGGAAACTCGCTGAAAGGCCTGAGGAGCGAGAAACGCGTGGGTGCCCCCCACGGAGGGACAGTCGACAGAAACAGTCCAGCTCCAGGGAAAACACCAGCAGAACAGCCGGGAGGGGTCTAGGGGCACAGCCTGCTGCGGCAAGGTGAGCACGGCTGCTGTGTTACACACGGGCAGTGGGCTGCTGTTGTCACCAGACTTTCAAACTACCCATCACAATGAAAATTACACCAAAAGATAAAAGTTAAGTCTGGGGGCGCACTGCACCTGCTGTCCGACTCCCGTCTCAGTGGGGCAGCCCAGTATGCGGACCTGGAGCCAGACCCCCTCACACCAGACACAGCAGTCACATCAGGACACCTCCATCCTCCAGTCCTGTGAAAACACTGCCAGCAAGGGGGCCGGGCCGGCAGGGCCCCCCTCTCCAGAACTGTAAGGTATTCTCGGCTCATGTCACCCTCAGAGGCCACTTGCAGAGACGGACGTCAGAGTGCAGCTTTCAAGGCAGGAGAGATGAGGTGAAGGAGCCAGAGACGTGAAGGAGAGGACACTCCCTGTCCTCCCAGCTTGAAGGGTGTGTGGGCACCGCCCAGGCGAGACGGGGAGATGGGGCGCGGCTACTCCAGACTGGCAGGCAGTAGCTTTCATGGATGGAGGACTGAGAAGAGATTGTAGGCAGCTGCACCAGCGAGCGAGCAGAGCAGTGGTTGTCTACACCGACCTCACCCCCAAATCTCAAAGTTTTATAAAGGACTTAACTGCCTTTCCTCACAATGCAACTCAGAGTCCTCCACACTCAAGGCTACACCCTCAGGCATCTCCAGGCGGAGTGACAAGCCCTCCTTCCTCAGGCTTGCAGCTCTGGGCCAATCAGGCGGTCCGCGCGTTCGACGCCTTCCCCAAAGCAGGCGCCGGAGTCAAGGAATCCCCGAGGTCCCTGGAAGCTGATCAGCCAGGGAACAGCAACTGCCGTCCTACAGCCTCACGGAGCTGAGCTCGTGGAAGAATTCTGGCTCACAGGCCCCAGAGAGAGGAATGAACTGGAGACAGACCGTCTTTGTCCTGCAGGGCTCTGAATCACCAGTGCGCGCACCCTGCAGCTCAGGTGCAGTCTTTATGAGACCCAGGGCAGGGGGTGCGGGGCAGATGATAACAACACATTACTTTTTAAAGATGTAAGGCACACCCTGTGGCTCAGGAGGCTGAGGCACACGCAGATGGTGAAGAAAGACCGAAGACCCAAGTTCGCAGGAAAGGCATCAGCTGCGGGTAAAGAAAATTCCACTTTCCTAACTAAGCCAGACATTCAACAAAGTAAAGGGGTCTGAGCAATAAGTCTGTGAATCAGTAAACGACAGAAACTTCATCAAGGACTTTCATGATTGCCAGTGAAAGGTCACAGCGTGTTTTTATCCATATTTAAATGCTTTCTATGTAACTAGCAGTGAGAACAGGTAAATCTGGGCTTAAGCCCGACCAAAATCACAGTTCAGTTTTACGACATTTCATTTGCTGATACAAAATCCGCAAAAAACAGGCCTTCTGGACAAAACACAGCGTCACACACTCCCAACGCTCTACAACAGCACAGGCGAAGGCACGCTGTCTTCACGGGACAAAGCGCGGCTACCCTGGATCAGGAAAGCAACCTGCGAGCACCCTAAGCTCCTCTCCCGTATCTACTCCAACAGACTTACTCCGCGTGAACAGTGACATGGAGAGGGCGGTCTCTGGGCTTCTGTTCAGGGACCCTGAGGGAGCACTGCCCTTCAGTGAGCAAGAAGCCGGCTTCGTCACAGTGCTGGCCCTAGTTTCAACGTTTTAATTTCCTATTTCAACCTGCGTCGAAGACGGGGGTCATTTCACAGCCCGTGTAAGCCTTGAACCAATAAACGCTCCAGAACGACTGCTAAGTTTGCAAGAAGGAGAACTTGTGTGTAAAGGTGAAATGTTCTCTTTATTAGTATGGGCTTTTGGCGGGGCTTGTGTTGGCTGTTTCATTTTGTTGTTTACATTTTAAAGCAAAGGTGCGGACAGGGAGAGAGAGAGAAGGAAGAAGCACTTTACACGTTTTATTTGCTGTTTATCTTGTTTGCTCCCCCAAGCCTCGGGTCTTGGGATGCATGCGGACTGCGCCATGGCAGACATATCCGCTAGGCCACCAGGGCATGCCGGGTTGTTTTTAAGACTGATGAAAACTAAAGAATCCAGCAAAAGATGGAGCACTGGTTAGTTCAGCAACACTCCCACAATTTTTTAAAGGAAAGGTGCAGGCAGGAATGAAGGCAAGTAGGTGTGCCGGGAGGAAAGAAAAGGAGGAAGAAACCGTTTTATTTTATTTGTTTTAGTTCACAACAGTTGCTCCCCACCCCCACATCCCTCACACCCCGAGGGCGCAGACTCAACCCCAGGTAAACTGGCCCGTGCCTTCAAAGGCGACTGACCTTAACCGCTGCTCCACCAGGTGTGCCCCTCCTTGTATTTTTCCTTTTTATTGTGAACCAGGTCAACCCACTGCAAAGTTGAAAGAGTAACACAAGTAACATCTGTACGTCCCTCCCCGGACTCAGCCATCACTGTCTTTCTACGCTGCCTTGTGTCTCTCTCCACACAGGCAATTTCTTGTGGGACTATTAAAGTCACAGACATCACGGAACCTCACTAAATCTTCCAGCTTGTACTTCCTCGGAATAAGGACCATCCACCTAATTACAAAGCTGTGTGAAACCCAAGCAATTTAACAATGATTACTATCAAAGCTTCCCTGTCTAGTTCACATTTTCCCAGTCATCCTAATAATGGCCTTTATACCTTTGTTTTGTTTCCTTCTCATTCTGGGTCGAATCAGGGCCTAGCATTGTCTTGACTTGAATCTTCTTCAATCTGGAAGTGTCCCGATCTTTTATGCAATGAGATTTTAGAGTCCGGACAGCGGGTTTGTAGGAGCCCCTACAGTCTGCGTACATCTGATTATTTCTGGTATTGATTCAGGTCAAACATTTTTGTGCACAGGTGACAGGAAGGAAGGAAGGAAGGAGGGAGGGAGGGAGGAAGGAAGGAGGGGGGAGGGAGGGAGGAAGGAAGGAAGCAAGGAAGGAAGGAAGGAAGCAAGGAAGTAAGGAAGGAAGGAAGGAAGGAAGCAAGGAAGGAAGGACGGACCTCCAAGTATCGCTTGCTGCCCCCGCCCCCGGCTCCCGTGGTCCACACCGCAGTTGCGGGCTCAGCATCGAGCCGCTTCCAGTGTCCAGTGTGGCGCGATCCTCAGCGCCAGCCACCTCCAGGGCTTTCGCATCTTCCCGAGGGCCACCACCTACTTTGTAATCTCAGAGGAGCCTTGACGCAGCTCCGCTGGTGTGGGCGGGGGGGGGGGGGGGGGGGGGGGGGGGGGGGGGGGGGGGGGGGGGGGGGGGGGGGGG